>OX359245.1:55925043-56002522 GCA_947179485.1 Allacma fusca
TCCCTCGGAAGCTCTTGTGCTACGCGAAGTCAACGGGCACCTAATTGTAAGTTTTTATACCTTCATTTTATTCGTTTATCCTTTTCTTCACAGACTAGTTCCAATTCTCCGAATATTTTTTTAAATTGAATTATTAATATTTTAATGGCATCTAAGATTCAATGACGATTTTCAAAAATTTTCAAGAATAGGTTCATAAAAATATGGAATCAAACATTTTAGGAAAATTTGGGTAAAACTTTAGAACTTCACCCTTGAAAATTTAAAATCTATCGGGTTTGCTATTAGTTTCTTTCTTCTAATTGGTGAAAATCAAATAGGGAATGAGTTGGGCCAACTCTGTGGTAAGTATCGCACACATTTGCTCGTTTATAACAATTCCACTTGACTGAGTTTTAACCACAGCGAATAAAAAATTAGTCAAAATTACGAAATCATAATATGTGTACGATATCGTAAATTGTGATCGTAAATACTCCCTTGGTCTGTTCCGATGGACTCGAAAAACTTATCATTCGTATAGTGAATAAAAATGATGCAGTACATAAAACACATGTAATTATATTTCACTGGAAAATTTTAATTTGAAAAATCACTCTTGACCATAAAAGAGCAGGACAGGCTAAAATTATTAAGGATAAAATTGCACGTATAAATAGGATGAACATTTGGAACTCCCTGTGTTTCAGGATAATTTCAACTGTTTAAATTATTCATTGGTCCCATTTCCACAAGAGGCTGTTGAATCATGAAGAACAACAATATCGCCAACATTTAGCATTAAATTTTGCAGCCCAACAGCAGGCAATTTATAACACTGGGAGTAATGCAGACACAGATCTTCATCCTCCTTGCAACTATAAATTCTCATTTCAGTCGATGCATGTCCAGTCCTTCTAAGGTGTCGGTTCAGAATGCTCCCACATCTGAAACTACTTCCACAAGTAATGCACTCATGAGTGTTTTCTGTATTAATAATTTCAGAAGTTAGGACTTGGTCAGGTTGCGCGGGATTGATTTTATGAGTTTGGTGATCTGGTCCATATTTCCTGTTATTTATTGAAAGTTCCTCATGTTCCCGCAAATGCTGTTCAAAATTATTCCGAAGGCTAAAAGTTCCTCCGCAGAGCTTGCACGTGTAAGGGTAGTGTTTTTTCTTAGGAGTTTTCCCTTTATGATGGCGCAAGTGACGTTTTAGAATGCAATTATGGAAAGCTCTGTAGCTGCAAGTCTTGCATTTACAAGGTCTCTCCTCCGAATGGCCTCCGCTGAGGCGCAAGAGACCAATCTTTACACTGAAATTTGCGGGACATATTTGACAGAAATAACGACGTCTGGTTTTCCCATTGATGCTGATGATGGGACGATCCGTCGAGTTGTAGTAGTTGTAGTTGAACTGGCCCAAGGCTTTCCCAGGTTTTGGTTGATGCATTCGCAATAGCCACCGTAAGGATGAATGGCTAGGGAAACGTTTTCCACAGACTCCATACGCATATGGCTTCCCTCCTATGTGGGTTCTCAAGTGCAGGGTAAAAGCATATTGGCGTCTTAAATCATTTAGAACCCCGAATGCAGCTATTACAAATGGAATTAAATATTGTGGTAGCAAATGCGGACACACAATCCGACAATCTAAAACTTCCTTCACTCTCCCATTTGCCAGTAGTTTCCTTGGATACACTAAAATCATTTTTGTTTTTAAAGCAGCTTTGGCCATCAAAATAAAATAGAATTGCTGAAAATAGCCCGGAACAAAAATATCAATAGAGATACCTCTGGGACAAGTAATTTACTGTAGAATTAAATTATTTTAACAACATTCTCAAATTCAACACTTCCAGAATAACTTGTGTACCTTAAACCCAAAACCGGATAAAATTAAAGTCTCTTGTCCGTAATCGTGACTAAATAATAAGATGAATGCATCCCTTATCCTAAATCTAATTTCACAAAATCATGGGCTTAATTAAATATTTGAATTTACATTAAACTAAGCAGACTTTATAATTATATCATTCTTATTTAGAAAACTAATGATCCTTGTGGAAAGAGCCATCTCCAGTCCTGTTCGCTCGTTGGGCAATTAGTTCAGGTGAAGCGGTCTTCAAATCATACGCTAAGCCAACCAGTTGAAAAATTCAATTGCATACTTTGAAGTATTCAAAATTGTTGCTTTTTCAGCAGACCTGTAGTCCCAGGGGAATGTGTGGCTGGTAGTTGTGGTCTCCCTCGCCAACAGCAAGTAGACTAAGAACTTTAACTCTTGATGCAGCAAAGTATCTAAAGAGCAGATTTGGAAACACATGAAGGAACCAACTAAAACTATTCTAATTATTTAAAGACCAATCTAATACACGCTTTAGCAAATTACTTATCGTATGGTTTTGATCCCAAGGAGCTATGCGCTAAACTGTTAATCAACCCCGTCATATGTACCATATGAACGGCACAGAGGATTGTCATCGCAAACGTATTAAAATATTATCCCATTCCATAAGCCAGGGGATAAATATCGGTAAGGACGCAGTCAGTGGAACAACCCAGTAGTAATTTCTGCAAATATTACATTTTCTGCTTACAGTAACTGACCCAACGGTGTAACGTGGCTGATATAATACTGAAGTTGGCTTTGATATCAAATTAATAAAAACTACGAACAAGGAATATCAAATCAAACAGTTTAACGAAGAATTCCGAATTTTGTACCTGTACTGCCACATGACAACGCCATCGTTTTCCAAATCTTCTGTTACAATATTGTTCTGGGAATTGTTCAGAAATTTTTGGTGGTCATACATAAAAATCCACCCGATGTGGGCAAAGAAGAACCCTCGTGAGGGATTATGAGGATCCCCAGCCGTGTCTGAGAATTTATGGTGTTGTCTATGCCATCTTGCCCAAATGTGAATTGGGCCCTTGAGAATAAATTGCAGTAAAGCTCGTGTACAAATTAGGAACTTCTCATAAATTATTTGACTATGAAATTAAAATTTATCCTGGATTTCATTGACGACAAGCGCGTAGAATTGTGGGGGAAATAACCTGAATTAAATAAGGTGTAAAATGATTCCATAAAATTTGTTTCGAACTCACTTGAAGCGCCATTGTAGAAAATATCATCAGGAAAATCCGAAGTGGTAATTTTGCTTTGAAAGCTCTGTGTGACCACATTCGATGAACTCCTGCTGCGAGACTTATAAATGATATGTTCATATAAGCAAAATCTGGAAACAATATTGTCACTTTTTTAAAAAACTAGCTTACAGTATTTTAAATAGTGCATCATGTAAATACTTACAAAAAAGTAATATTTTCCAAGACGTTTCGCCATTTATGATTTTTGATACGGCGTACAGAGCGACTGCATGAGACACAATTAACAGAGCTGTAAGCGGCCAATTAAGTCGATCGTATTCTTCGAAAGCCTTTTCAGGATGAGTTTTAGATCTTGCATAACTTTCTTGGTACTTTGGCTTTTCTGCAAGTTGAGAATCTAGAGCCATTTCGGTAACAAATAGGACTGCAAGGGATGTTCAAAAGACTTCTTTCATTGGACTCCTGGACGATCATGTAACACCTTGTGCAGCAACACTGTCACTGGAACTGCTTGAGTACCTGACGAAAAACTATTACTAAGGTTCAATGTTCATGAAAAATGCACTTTGAAGATACTTCTTTCTCGTGTTCGGAGAAAACTCCGCCGGGGATTTTTACGCGGAGATATTTACGCAGAGAAAACTTCGCGGGAGATTCTTACGCCCGGGTGGAGATTATTACGCGGGGATTCTTACGCGGAGAAAATTCCGCCGGAGATTTTTACGCCACGGGAGAGAAAATTACGTGGAGAAAATTCCTTCGGAGATTATTTTGCTGCATTTTAAACTACATCCGGAAAAAACAATTTAACTGCCAAGGGTAACATTTTCAGTAGAATATTGTGAGACACTGTCATTAAAAATTGTGCTAGCGAATTCTGAAATGCCAAGTGAGAGAAAATTCCGCAGGAGATTTTTACGCTGAGTAATTATCTGTAACACATGAATTTTATTCTTATACAAGTGTTTTTTTCAAAACAGTAGTCATAAAATGCACTTCGTAACATACAGTAACATTAACGAATAAATACAGCATCCACAAAGCACTAGACGAAGTCATTGTGAATTATGCTGCTGGGAAGAGTGACACAAATTTTTATTTATTAGAATCTGCTATGCGGGTTTCACGCATTTGTCATCATTGTACTGCCTTTATTGAATTGCGTTAATCAATGACAATATGTATAGAAAATAACGAGTCGATAAATGCAGCCCTGGACTGAAATTTAATTTGTTGAAATCACCTCATCTTTGACCATCTCATCTTCATGACATATACTTATAGTGGTGCCCAATCATTATGGTTGGCATTATGAATTTAAAGAATTCACTGGCGCAATTCGTTCTGGCAGTGTCTCACAATATTCTACAGAAAATATTATTAATCTCCGAAGGAATCCTCTCCGCTTAAATTTCTCTCACGTGGCGTAAAAATCTCCGGCGGAATTTCCTCCGCGTAAGAATCTCCGCGTAATAATCTCCACCCGGGCGTAATAATCTCCCGCGGAGTTTTCTCTGCGTAAATATCTCCGCGTAAAAATCCCCGGCGGAGTTTTCTCGTAACTCCTTCTTTCTCTATCTAGATTTGTTGAAATGTTGTTGATAAAAAACTTTAATATCAGCGGTGTTCTTACGGAGGTCTTTACAGTGAATTTTCTATAAAGTGGTTTCCTCTTAGGAAGCATGCCGTTTTTAAGGGCACGTTTAAAATTTCCCTAGGATTACATTTAGCGTACTTGATTTGCGTACTCAGAGATTTGATTTCGTTACATTTACACATCTTATTTCTGACTTAGTTTGGAAAATCGCTTATATTTCCCTACAGCAAAACAAATATCGCAATTTTGGAGAATGTGGAGACCCAAGTCAACACAATTTGATGAGTGCTACTTACAACGCTGTGTACATCCAAGTCGCATTGGTATACGCACATACATATATATACATATTTACAGTAGCCAGTTTAACTACTAATGCTAATATTATTTTGAAAACTCGCCATTACAGCTTTGTTTTGTCTGAACAGATTGTGGTCAATGATGCAATGATTCTGGTAACAATACGATTGTCCAGAAAATCCTAGTGATCATATAATTACTCCCAGTAAAAAATATGTTTCACAGAATGATATGCTTGTTTTTTGAAAATATTGAGTAGGAAGTTTAACATAAGGTCTAAAAGTACGTAGTAAAGCTAACACAGTTGCATCTCTACTTGAAAACTATGTTCTGTAAAAATAAATTATTGGTTGGTCAATTTCAGAGAGTAAGTTCCGTCTGGTTTTAAGAATCCGATTCACTAGGACGATTTGGGTAGAAGGAATTATGTGTGAATATCTAGTTATAAATTACAATGAGATATACGTATTTAGTTTACCTATTTATTGATGGATAACTCTGGGAGAATAGAAATGATCGAGAGAAAGATTCGAAATGAGACAGGCAGGTTCATTTAATTTCTTACTTAATATAAGTGCAATGTGTCTTTTTTAGCTTTCAAGGTTTACATTTAACCTTAATGTTTAACATTGAACAGTTTAACTTTAGCTTCCCTTTCTATAATGTCATTAAAGCCTTGGTCACAATTAGATTGATTTCAATGAATACAATTTACCCATAATTATTTGACTCCTCCATTTGTAGATATTATTTTGTAACATTTCATTATATTTACTTCCTTGACCTGTATCTACATATTATTACTTGAGGCCATGGGGTTCAAAAACTTTAAACAAAGTTGAGATTATTTACAAATTGACAAATGTTTCATTTTTTACTCTCTCATAAATGGTTTTATGCCGTCAGTAAAATATCCTATTGCAAAACTATCTACAGTCTCCTATTGAAAAATGTGTTCTGCTAAAAATAAATCTCAAGTTGGTCAGTTTGGTTGGGTAAAACGAATTATGTATGTGTAATTAACATTGAGATTATGTAAAATGTACTTTACCTGCGTAAATAGTTACTTGTAAAGAATATAAATTATCGAGAGGAAGAATCCGAATGAGACTGAGGGGTTCATGTAATTTCTTCCTTTATATAAGTAGATTGATTTTCTCTGAGATTTCAAGGTTTGCATTGAACTTCGACGCTTAGCATTGGACAGTTCAACTTCAGCTTCTCATTTGATTACGTCATCAAATTATTGGTTACAATTAAATTAAAAGTGAATACAGGTTACCCATAAGTATTTGTCTCCTCAATTTGTACATATCATTTTGTAAGATTTTATTACATTTACTTCCTTTACCTGTATATATTGTTACTTGATTGATTATTGGGGTTCAAAAATTGCAAGCAAAGTTAAGATTATTTAGAAATTGACAAACGTTTCATTTTTTACTCTCTGATAAATGATTTGAAGCCGTCAGTAGGATATTTTATAGTTTACCTTTGACGTTGATGTCTTTTTTAAGTTGGCAATTTATATACATGGCCGCAAGAACCATTGAGGATGAGATTTGGAGCAAGATTAAAAAAATGAAAATTGAGGAGTGCAATTGGAAAATTGATGTAGAGGATGAATTTCCGATGTTGCCCGAACGGATTTCGAAGGAATTGGCTGCATTTCCAATATATTGAACTTATTTTATTACGGGCCATCTTCCATGATAGAACTGCAGTGTCCGACAGGTCTCCTCAATTGTGTCAATAATTTTACTAAAATTTTACTTATAATTTTGCATCCTATTTCATAGATGTGTGTAATTATCAAAGTAGAAACTAATCAAATAGCAGCCCGGAAATCCCAATTTTTCCCAGCATTTCCTGGGGCTGCAAAACATTTTTTGAAAATTGTTTTATGGGATTTAAAACGTGAAGAAAATTATTTTTAAGAAACGGCAAAGTAAATTTTAATATTTCTGGGAAAGAATTTGCTGCAAAGGGGGGGGGCATCAAATATTTTGTAAGTCCTATTCTTATGCACACTACTGGGGGAGAAAATGATTATGGTCAACGTATTATCTGTAAAACATACATTCTCTCGATATCTGGCATCTTGCTTGTCTAGCTTTAGCTTCTGTGTAAGGAAATGTGTTGGAAAATCCTCTTTTTACACCCCTCTCTCCAGCATTATTCCTTACATAGCTTGTAGATTGTGTAACTAACAAATTAATTGTTCAAGAAGTTAATTAACAAGACAACTATCCTCTAAACCTGTTTGTTCCTCTGCCAAAAGACTCGGGGTATTCCAATGGTGTACGTCCACATCCTGAAAGGGAACTAGTTTTCCCACGGGTCGAGGTTGACTACCCTCAGTGCATAGCCTACGCCTGTGAAGAAATTAATTTGTGATTTACATTCATGGCCTTGAAGGGTAAATCTATTTGCAGGAAAAGCGCAAAATCTCGGTAATTTGTCGCCAGAAAATATTGCATTAACAATATTAACTGCAAGAGCCATTAATGTTGCAACATACAGTGAGTTTATGTGGGAGAAATTATCAGTCTAAGATACAACATGATAGAGCATATGATCGTAATTGCTTTAATGTATTTAATTTTTTGCACACATTCTTGACCGACCACATTGCCTTTTTTAATTATGACCACATATATTGTTTTGCATAGCAAGGCTTCGTTCTCGACATTTATATTAGAAATATAATATGGAATAATTCACAACTTACTTATTTTAGAATATTGTCATTATAATTTGACGTATGGATAAAGATTGATGAATACTGCTTGACATTACTCCTCACAACAGATTTAGCTCACTGTGATCTTGACCTTACTCTGGAGTAGACATTCCTGAACAACTTCTGTTTTTATAGGGACCGGGGGTGGAAAAAGTTCGGGAACCTGGGAATCCGGTTACTTGGCAAAAGAGCCCAGAAAGTTGACAAACGTTGGGTGATGGGTGAGTTGGAAAATTTTTGGATTAGGGCCCCGGTAAGGTAGTTGAGAAATCCCAACGTAGTTAACAAACGTTGGGTGAGCTGACAAATTTTCGGAATTGGGCTCCGGTGAGGTAGTTGATAAGTAAATTATAAGGGGCTTGACAACGCTATTTATAATTATCCTCTAAATGCACAGTCCATGTATGTTAGCATATCATACTTATTAAAATTGTATTGCTCAATCAGAGCTGCGGTCAAGTTCATGTTAAAACTTGTCATGTTCATGTCAAGGTCAAGTTTATGTCATGTTCGGTTTGACGATTATTTTAACTTGACCATGAAGCATCATGTTCGAGTTTACGTCAAATTTTCACTTGACGTTCAAGTCCGAATCATGTTCAAGTTCAAGTCTTCGTCATTCAACTTGACAACATTGTCATGTTCATGGTCGGTTCAGCCAGCTGGAAAAACTTGAACATGAACATGAACATGTCATTTCAAGTTGATGTTAAAAACGATGAATAAAACGTGATTGCACGATATCCTTTATTTACAGCTTTTTTCGATGATTTAAAATGTCAACGGTTTGCAAATAAGAGCATCTACAATACATACACGCATGTGTAAAAAACTCAACGTGATTATTCCCATCAACCGCATGGTAAAGTAAAGTCATATCATAAAGCTGAAATACAGTAAATAAAATCAATAGCTAATAAAACTAAGTTAATTAAAAGTGGTCCACATTAATGCTGGCTGAAAAAGTGTCCGGTGGTCAAAGTTTCAGAGAAACCCCTGGGGGAATGTTGATTAAAATATTATGGTTATGAATTTTGTCTATTGCATTTTAAGCTGGCATAACAATGCATTCCAAAAGGTTACAATGTTGAGTCCTTACTTAATCTATTTTTTACCCGTGTAACTTTAAATTCGTGGTCATGTTCAAGTTCAAGTGCATGTTCGAGTCAAGTAACAGAGCTAACTTGATCTTCATGTTAGCACCATGTTCAAGTTCGCTGAAATTAACTTGAACTTTTCATACTTTCATGGTCAAGTTACGACATGAACTTGAAGTACTCAGGTCATGTTCAGATCGTGGTTGATTTAAAATTGTCATGTTCGAGTCATGTTCATATTCGAATCGCTGTTTGAACCGAACATGAACGCAGCTCTGTGCTCAATGCTCACATGGTGCCTTGGAATCCAAGAATAATCAAGGATGTGAAATCGCTTGTGAACAACTTAAACATGAATCTACTGGATTATTTTATGTGAGTAGTTACCTATTTCTTGACAATTTCGCTTTATCTAAAATAGAATTATAAAACTGCTGACGTGACGTTATATAGGAAGGTTGGAATATTTACAGAAAGCTCCTTTGCACTGACTTTCTCGATGGCGAATTTTTCCATCCTTAACCATTTCAATAAGGTAGCGTGGCCGAGCGGTCTAAGGCGCTGGTTTAAGGCACCAGTCTCTTCGGAGGCGTGGGTTCGAATCCCACCGCTGCCATAAAATTTTGCAGTATTTCAAAACCACAATACACTTCCCATTAGGTATGAATAAATCCTCTGTGATCCGAACTACGTGCTATTTCACTAAGGGGCGAAGCCCCACTACAGAACTAACTATAGTTTGTAACAGCTCAAGGTACTTGAGCTTCAAGGTGGGACTGAGACTGACTGAGACTTACGACTTTATATCGAAAGACTGATAATGACTGACTGAATAATAATTAACCCGGCATCTCTCGTAAAGACCTAAAACTGCTACACACTGTACGTTGTAATCACATTAATATTTTCAACATTATCATAGCAAAGCCCACAGACACGACACAACCGATGTTCTTAACTCAATCTTTACTAATAGTACTAGTTGTAAGCCCTGAACAAAGGGTTAAGAATGAGAGAACGGGTATGGGAACGGGTAAGGAAGAATACCTATTTGAGTCGATTCCATCGGGTGCACTTGCGAGTGCTTGAAATACCTGGACCTATTCTCCAAGTACTTAAAATTTGGTTACTTTTATGAAACCGTAAAATCAAGAAGTAAGCATACTCTATAACATGTGCTGTGTTGAGCACTAGTGCATCGCATGGGTACGGGTAGTACCTGAGTATTTGGGTACAGGTACAGGTCCAGGTCCGAAATGGGTACTCTGTTTAAGTACCCAAACTGAATAGGTACTTTATGGGTACCAGCTATATGTACCCAAATTTTGGGTACAAAACCAGGTGTTGGGTACAGGTACAAACTTGGAATTTTTTGGGTTTTACCTGACAGGAACAGGTACAAGCTTTCAATATACCTGGCCTGACAAACTAATACCTGCAAATGTGGGTACTTTTACAAACAGAAATCCATCTTACGAGGCATCTAGTGTAGTAGGCACCTACAGGTTTGGTTTGATATTCAGCGTGTTTTCAGGATTTCATCGCAATCTTTAAAGAAGCATACGTTTATGCAATAGAGATGGTTGACTTGTTAGAAGTGGATGATTTAATTGGACATGGCAATACCTCAGATGGTATAGTAGTTATAGTTCCATTAATTGTAAGATGTCTAGTATTACAAAAATTATGACGAGGCAGAATTTCTTTTTAAAGTACCTGATTGGGTACATGTACGTAGGAAAATGTTTCAGGTACAGGTCCATATATTGGGTATATTTTGGGTACGGGTAAAATTCAGGTACAGGTTCGCACTATTTGCAAAATAATCAGGTCCAGGTACCAACATTTATTTAATGGGTACTTTTATTCAGGTACGGGTTTGGTTACGATTTTTGCCGATACCCACTTTTTGGGTCCAGGTTCAGGTCCAGGTACAACATTTGTGTACCCATGCGATGCACTGTTGAGCACAACACAAATTTATTACATACTCAGGGTTGGCAAGTGGCAAGAAATGGCCTGGTCAATATTGGTTAAAATTCGGTTTTACCGGCTTGGACCTTTTGTATGCGTTGGTATAAAATGGTCATAATTAATATTATCCAAATAACACCGCTTTCCAATAAAAACCGGTTTTAACCAAAATGTACCACCGGCTTGGTTAAAATTAGGCATGCATGAACACAGGGTTTTCAAATGGCCAGAAATGGCCTGGTCTTTATTGGTTAAAATCGGTTCTAACCGGCCTGGACCTGTTGTATATTTTGGTACAAAATTAATATTATCCAAATAAATCCACTATCCAATAAAAACCGGTTGTTGCCATTTCTTACCCCTGGCTTGGCCTTTATTAACAAAATCCGGTTTCTTGCCAACCCTGACTGTACTTCATGAACCTCATTTGAATTTTTGTCATACGAGCAGCCTCCTTTTATTTCATATTGCCACATGGGTCGTAGACTTTTCAAATTTAGTTGACAAGCTATTCCACAATTTTAATGAAATTAGATATAAAAGGAATATTGAGTACATCAGGAATCCAAAGTAACTTTGTTTAGGAGGAAGTAGTATCGGAAATAGTTACCGAAATAGTTAGAAAGTAATTAAATATTTGGACATGTTAATATAGATAGGTATAGGTACGGGTAAAGGTACACAATTTTAAAGTACCCGTTATACATAATCCAGACATCATCATACATACATATCCAGAAAGACTAAAATGAGGAAACAGAAGTGAAATGTGTTGAATTTTTGAAACATTACGAAACACCCGAAATGTTCAAATTAGTTGTTCTCTCAATGCATAAGTATATATATGCATATATATATATATTTATATATATTTATGTTGTATTTGCTGCTAGAGATTATGTAGTGATTTCGAGCATATTTGAACCTATCGACCTAATTTAATGATTCATTGATTTGATCAGAGCGGAAATGCAAGTCATGTTCAATTTTGACTTCGCTTGCACTGACTGTTTTCATTTCAAATGGCTTCTTCGAAGAAGGATTTTTGATGCCAGCTCAATTTTCTAATAATTACGTAGCAAAATCTTCATTTGTATGTCTGTGAAGAATTTATAACGACTTCGCTCTAAAAACGTACCAGCAACAGAATCTGCATTATTTACACATTTAATTTTGAATCCAACTAAAAGTGTTCAGGAGTGTTCAGGAAAAAATTGAAGAATTAGCAACAATGTATCAGATCGAATTAAAATGTGTTTAATAGTTGTGGATCCGAAAATGATGATATAAAATTTTATCCTGAAGTTTTGGTATCGGATCAGGTAAGAAAGAAATTTTGTTCAACAATGTAAATTCTAATTAGGTAAATTTGAACGATCGAATGGAAGCAATATACAACAGCAAGAATATTGTGTTGCCTTTATTATGGACAAGCAATCAATATGTACGTCATGTATGCTTGATAAAGGGGTCTTGCGCATGCGCGACTGACTGTCGGACTGAGTCTTGAATTTTGAAAAACTGTGACTGATTGTGACTGAGTGTTATCCATTGTTGGACTGAGACTGACTGACTGCAGCATAGGCTTTGAAAGACTGCGTAGACTTTGACTGAAAATCTGGGACTGTTTACAACACTAGTACTTGCCAAACGATCTGATTTAAATATTATAAAAGGTCTATGTATACATGTATATACCCGTGAGCGAATTATATTAAATTTAAAATTCCCGCCTCTAATCGTTATAAGTATGCATCCATTTAATTTTGAAAAAGCTTATATAATGTCCGAATTACGTAAGTACGGGCTCATGGAAAATACAATTTATTTTTAATGATAAATCCGACTATAGATGGCGTATGCTTTACTTTCTACTCTCTGTACATATGTACATATATGGTATAGATATACAAAGAACAGGAGGTGGAATGGGGCTCTCACATTAATTTATTCTTTAAAATTTTGGTAATAATTTAGGCCCTTCGTACAATTTTGAAAATGTTTGTACCCAAAAGCACATGGTAGTCAATTTTCGTTTGAAATGTGACTCAAATTTTATGGAACCATTCTGTCAGAAATGATTTACTGAAGTTTTCAGAAGTATCATGTGGCTCTCAAAAATTTGGGTAATCAAAATAACAATTGTCAAATAATGGTCCTTATTTATTCGATATGATTTTTAAAGTTCCCTCCTTCTTTACAAGAATAATTGCAATAATCGCTGGTCCGATTTCAATGAAATTTTTTGTGGACATTACCTGTGTCAAAAGTAAGGCTAAGTTCGTATTTGGTTGAAATCGGTGGAACAGTTTTTGAGAAAACAATTGTTGAAATTTTGGACTTCAAGTCAATTGACAGTTATCTCCAAGACTACTGAATGTATTTCAATGAAATGTTTTGTGAATATTGCTTATGTAAATAGTAATAGCTGTTGTTCATGTTGTTGAAATTGGCCTTGTAGTTTTTTCGAAAAAAAATGCTATAAGTTTAGAACTTTAAGTCAAATGACAGCTATCTCTAAAACTACTGAATCGATTTCAACGAAATGTTTTGTGAATATTGCTAATGTAAATCGGAATGGTTATTGCTTATGTAGTTGAAATCGGCCCGAAAGTTTTTTGAGCAAATTCTGAGATTTTGAAAAAAGCACAGACTTCATTCTACTTTGATGGCCGTAGCTGACGCCACCCTTCGCGAAGCCTCAAATTATCGCATAGCGATGATTTTTACTAACGTTCCATAATCGCTTCTGTCTCTGGTCATGTGCTCTTCTAAAGGATTTGTTTACCGTGAGCAAGTAAAACTTGCATCGAAAATGCTCTTATAAACGGTGCTCTTATAGGGAACATTTACAGTACTACAAACCCATTGAGAGGACCAGGGAGTGCTTTTATACAGAACATGCTAATGTACGGCGGTCTCTTATAGCGAGAATACACTCTACATACATCAATTCCTTGCGATTTCGGTCTTTAACAATAAATATGCGAGTATATTGCTAATAGCATTCTTAATAAAACAATTTTATTATTATAAGCGAGTTTTATTTCCAATATTCCAAACTGGTAAAAGGAGGTATTTGTTTGCTTCTAAAATAAATTTACATAAATCATGTTATACAAAACTGCAACGGCCTTAGAACTGCGATACAATTTTTAGTAGAAGATGTGACCACAAGATCAGAAGCTCTAAAACTTGCTTCACTCTCCGCTTTAACAGTAATTTACTTCGGTATACTAATATCATATTTTGTCTTTGAAACCAATTTGATTTCAAATAAATTAGGATTGCTAAAAATAGGCTGGAATATAAATTGTAACACACATCATTCACGATAATTATTAACGAAATTAATCTTTTAAGAGAATTCCTACATTCAGTAACGTACACATGAAAATGATTTGTATTTCTTTATCATAATAATGGATATAATTCATTGTCATTTGTAGTTCAAAATCCCAATCAGTATAATACACCTGAAAATAATTTGAATTTATTTATTTAAAATATATGCATCAGTTATCCCAGTAAATCCCAAAGAATAGTAATTTCTTATAGTTGAAAAATTTACCAAAAAAATGGACATAATTAGATTTTTGTGTTTACATGCAATTAAACAACCCTGTTAATTATTACATCCTTATTTAGAAAACCCTACTATTCCCTGCAAAAAGAGCCATCACCAGTTCTCTTCGCTCGTTGGGCAATTAGTTCAGGTGAAGCGGTCTTCAAATCACACGCTAAGCCAATCCAGTTGAAAAAATCAATGGCATACTTTGAAGTATTCCAAATCGTTGCTTTTTCAGCAGACCTGTAGTCCCATGGGAATGTGTGATGGTAGTTATGATCTCCCTCGCCACCAGCAAGTAGGCTGATGACTTTAATTCTTGATGGAGCCAAGTACCTAAGAACAAGTTTGGACGCACATGAAGAAAATAAGCGAACCTATTCTAAATTACTCTCAAACCAATCTAATACAATCATTGGTAGATTACTTGTCGTATGGTTTTGAGCCCCAGGAGCTATGTGCAAAACTGTTAATCAACCCCGCCATATGTATTAAATAGATGCCACAGAGAACTGTGTTCGCAAATGTATTAAGAATGTGATCCCACTCCAAGAGCCAGGGAATTAATATCGGTAATAAGAGAGACATTGGACCGAACCAGTAGTAATTCCTGCAAAGATCAAAATCAGTGTTTACATTTAAATGATATAATGGTGCTTCATACCATCACTAAAACTACAGTCAATATTAACAAGGAATATTAAATGAAACAATTTGACAAATAATTCCAGATTTTGTACCTGTACTGCCACATGACAACCTCATCTCTTTCCAAATCGTCTGTTACAATATTGTTGTCGGAATTGTTTAAAAATTTTTGGTGGTCGTACATACATAACCACCCAATATGGGCAAAGAAGAACCCTCGTGAGGGATTATGAGGATCGCCAGCCGTATCTGAGAATTTATGGTGTTGTCTATGCCACCTTGCCCAAAGGTGAATTGGTCCCTTGCAAATATATTTATTTCAGTAAAGCTCGAGTTCAAATTTGGAACTTCTCATTAATTAATTATTTTACTATTAAATTAAAATATATCGCGGATTTCGTTGACGACAAGCGTGACTAGTCGTGGAAGCAATTATGTGAATTAAATAAGTTGTAAAACGATTCTGCAAAATTAGTTTCGAACTCACTTGAAGCGCCATTGTCGAAAATATCATTAAGAAGATCCGAAGGGGTAACTTAGCATTGTAAGCTCTATGTGACCATAGTCGATGAGCTCCTGTAACGTTGCTGATGAGTACTAACTGCATAAAAGCAAAATCTGCAAACAATAATATTTTCTTTTTTTAAAGAAACCTTGCTTGTTAAAAAATATGCGTAATGTGCATACGTACAAAATAATAGTATTTTCCAAGAAGTTTGGCCAGTTATAATTTTGTTGATGGCGTAAAGAGCGACTGCATGAGACACAATTAGCAGTGTTGTAAGCGCCCAATTTATGCGATCATATTCTTCGAAAGCTTTTTCCAGGCGGATATTTGTTTTGCAATTTAAATTATTTCCTTGGTGGTGCTTTGACATTTCTGCAAGCTCAGAATTAACAATCATTTTAGTAAAAGAATGGGACTGCGACGGATGTTCGAAAGATTTCTTTCAGTTGACCCCTGCACGATTTTAACACTGGGCACAGCAACACTGTTACTGTAACTGCTTTCCGACCTGACAAAAGAATTACAAACTATTCTTTAGATTCAATGTTCATGTTACAATGTATTTGGACGGAATCTCTTTCTTTACAGCAAAGAAGCAGCGCTGGAAAAATATACGCTGTCTCTAATTACTAGAAACATGTTTGCCATATAATTAACATTTGTTCACGTAAGAACCTATATAATATATTATAATTATACTATATTTTATTTAAAAATAAATATTACATTTTTTAGACCTTTGACTATATTATTGGACCTTCCAAAGTGAACTATGTACTTGTGTGGGAATCGATGACGTCAGAAAATTTGCTACTTCAACTCTAAGAGACTTGCCTTGTCTCACATTTCTGGTTGATGACAATTAGAGATTATGATAATCAATAACGAAGCTTAAAAAATCTCACGGAAATTTGATAAATATAACGAAATACCGGGTCGGGTTTTTTAAATCTTCCTGGAAAATCATTTCTAAATTTCCCTGCTGCAAATTTTGTCCCTGCAGGGGGAGTCCTGAATGATTTTACAAATTTGAGCTGACAAAAGCGTCAGCGATTTTGAAAATCCCTGATTGCAAACCTGATTTCCCTACAAGACGTCATAAGCCAGCCAAATATGGTTTAAACCAATCCCAGTTTGCACAAGAGAATCCCTTTTCTTGGAGATTTTTCCTGTCAGAAATATTTTTTCCTGAGAAGGATATTTCCGTCCTTCCAAGAATCCGACTCCTGAGAATCGCAATTTATTAATGATAATCACATTCAATAATACAGGTTAAGGAGAACTTGGTGCTATTTGTTGCATGCACAGTAATACGAAATATGTGTTGGATTGCAAGACCATCCATAAAAAAATTGCAAGCTCGGGAAAACCTTCAGTTACAGAAAACAATCTGTCTCGCTTTTATTACTGGTCTTGAATTTCCCAACCATGCTATCTGTACATACTCGTCATGCTGTAATATCATCGACGTAATTGTATCAAAGCCTTGGTTACAGTTAAACTGAGTACAGTGGAAACAGGTTAACCGAAATTATTTAACCCCTCAACTTGTAGACATTATTTTGTTAGATTTAACTTTCTTGACCTGTATATATTATTAGTACTGGAGGTCACGGGGTTCTATAACCTGAAGAAAAATCAAGGCTATTTTGGATTGTCCATTTCTTCAATTTTTACTCTCCCATAAATTATTTCAAATAAATGTTTTCAAAACACACTCATGTAGTCGTGGAAGATGAAAAATTGTATAAATTATGTAAAAAAAATAAAGTTGGTAGACCATTTTGCCTCGCCTGTGACGATATGCGTGTTTTTTTTAAATATTGGTAAAGAAATTTTACCTACGGTCTAACAATTACAATATAAAATTTATCACAGTCTCTAATTGAAAAATATATTCTGTTAAAATAAATCTTGGGTTAGTCAATTTCGACGAGTTTGTCCTGACTCTGCCTAAGAATTTGATTCACTATGACTATATTTGAATTGAAGGAATTATTTTTTAATAGCAATGAGCTTTACTATACGTTACCTGTTTATTGACGAGTAACTCGTGGAGAATAAAACTGTTGAAATGAGACTGACGAGTTTTTGTATTTTTTCCCTTTATAAACAATGATTGTTTTCTCAGATTAGATTCCTTAGATTTAACTTAGCGATGGACTTTTTTCCTTTAAAACGCCTTAGTTTCAATTAAATTGAATTAAATGGGTACAGTATAACCGCAAGTATTTGACCCCCCAATTCGTAGACATTTGTTTGTCATATTTTATAAAATTTACTTTCTTGACTTGAATTATAAGGCACGGGGTGCAAGGTCCGCCTCGAGATTCTTTTCTGTAAATTTTTATTTTTTTTACTCTCATACCTGATGTGACGAAGTCTGTAGGCTATATTTAGTCTTTACAAAGCTTGAGTTATATCTCCACGTTGACAGATTGTACACATGTCAGGAAGGAATCTTGAAGACGAGATCTGAAGCAAGGTTAGATAAGTTAAGATTCTGTATCCCAATTGTAAAATGGGAGGTAGAAAGTTGGATTTAATATTTTGTCATATTATCCTGGAAAACCGGATCATGACAAAACAAATCGTAGGCAGTAGTTTCAAGCAAAACGAGATTTGATGTCAAAAGATTTCAGAAGAAATTTTCTGCAAGATCAATGAATTGAAATGATTTCATTAAGGTCTGTTCTTCCATGATAGAATTACAACATCAGAAATGTCGTTCTTCAATTGCACAATTGAAGCTTAATTTCTCTAACCTTGCTCCACATCTCATAACTCAGTGCGTAATCTTAAAAATTTATTAAACAGCAATACGGGAAGCATAAATAACCTAGTTTTTCCTGGTGATTCGAAGCATTTTTCGAAATTTATTTTGTATGAGACTTAAAACGTGAAGAAATGAATTTTGAGTTTTTTTCAAAGTATCAGAATTTTTTTCAAAAAACTATCTGGCCGATTTCAACCAACTACTAGCTCAGCCTTACTTTTGATACAAATAACATACATAAAAAATTTCATTGAAATCGGACCAGTAGTTTTTGCGTAATCGTGCGGAAGGACACACGGAAGTACGGACGTACGGACATGGCTATTTTACTAGGGGGCTGACGCCAGCCTAAAAAACAACCTTGGGAAGCAATTAGCTGCAGAGTGGGGGACTCAAATATTTTGTAATTTCATTCCTTATCGAAGCTACTAGAAAAAGCCCTGTGCTTCACAAGGACAATTACTTAAAGAGGTGGTAGTGTGATTGTAGAAATTAAAAGCCAAACGGCTTACGAACCAAGCCCTGTCGTAAAGACTTGTTGTATGCCTAAATCGTGCGCGATAATATTAAGTATAGCGCTTTAAATAAACGGACAGGTAGCACATGCCACCTTTCGGGCGTTTTGTAAAGCCATTGAATTAAGATCGCGCGAAACTTTAAATAATGGGACAGAAAGTGCTCTTTAATATATCGAAGCTATTGAGAAGGCAAATAATTACAGTCCACCGATTCATGCATAATTTTTTCGAGTTGTGGAATGATGGTTATCTAGCTTTTATTTTCTTTATGAGTAAAAATGTTCGAAAATTATCTTTTTACATCGTTCTCTTTCGGAATATTAGTTACATAAATTTTGATTTGATTGAATATATTATTATAGCTTTCTTCATGACAGCATTGATTTTGAAGTTTATCCTGGGAATTAAAAAATTCCTGAACCTGCTTATTTCTCTGAGTGTTGTGTATCAGTATACAATCAAATGGTTCCCGACATCAAAAAATCCACTGGAAAATTTTGTCTTATCACATAGTCTCACATGTTTTCAATAACATCCCATGAACTTTGCCCACGATTTTTCCATGGGATCTAAACTCTCACATGACCACTAATCCCATTATTTTATATTGTATTAATGCTAATATATTTTTAATTATCTGATTGCACAATAATTGCCTGATTCTAATGATATGGACATTTCAGCCTTACGTAAGTCGTATCATTGTTATTTGGTATGTATATATATAATTATGCCAAAATTAGGGTTTGCTACTGCTGTGTAGGCAGTTTCATTTACAATACTTGTATTAAAAAGGTGGTAAATACAGTTAGTACATTATGTTTTCCAAGGAACGCGTAAAATTTGTCTAATATATAAAGCGACCGCTATATAAAACTTCCGAGACAACTTATCCTTAAACTATTAATGGTCCAAAATGTTTACTGGCAGAACTTATAAATATCAAAAATAGCCACTGTCAATTAGAAGCTCCAAGTATTGGTTATGGAGATAAGAAATGAGCAGTAACCTTACTACTTGTATTTACAGTGAACTCTGGCTACAAAAGATATTCTTAAAAGGGGTTTTTATGTAACTAATTTGGAATTGAAGTCCCGTTTCCCATTTGCATTATTTGTAAAGTATTTTGTATATTAAAGCTCCAAGTCAGTGGGCAAGTAAGCAGCAAGTATTTTAAGAGTCTGTCTGTACAAACGCACTTAGTTTTTTCCTCTAGCTTCCTCTCAATGATTTGTAAAATGAATTTCAAATAATAGATTTGGCTCAGAATACTTTTCACCTGCATAATTATCCCTTTGACTTTGTATTTAGTTTGTACGATGTGCAATATCCATGAGAATATAATTTTAGCAACGGAACAACATACGTTGGAACGAATCCGTTTTACTGCATCGTATAGGTTCAGGTAGTGGTTAATACATGTATTTAAGATATGTCGAAGATCTACTCAGTATAAATTGAAAAATTCATAAGCTATGTATATATATTCAATCTGTTTATGATAGCTGTTGAGTTGGATTTATTTATCATTCGATCATTATTTGCACAGCGAATTGTTACAAGAACTTGATTATGAATTTATGGCTTAACCATAAATTCACGGAACGGTACATACATCGTTCAATTTTGAAACAAAGATTATTGGGAAATTGACTCATCACCAGAGCCGTCCAAAATACGTGATATTTTAAATACATGTATTTCAAGTACGTTTTGATACCTGGAGTAAATGTACGTTTCCGTTTAAATGTTCGGCGGAGGAGATTAGCAATATTGTTGGAAGCTAAGCCAATGAAACGAATAGGTACCCATCTTTGTTTTTCGATTTGACATTCATCTATACTCATATTATTAACAACTTCATCGATTCGTCTTTTTTCTTCATCGCAAATTTCTTAAAAATCTTCATCAAAATATCCTTAAACTGTTTATGGTCCAAAATGTTTACTGTCAGAACTTATAAATAAAGTTTTAGTCATGGAGATAAAAAATGATCAGTAATCGTATTCTACTTACCATTACAACACTCGTTACAATCGATACCCTTACAAGGGATTTTTGGATATAACTAATTGGGAATTGAAGTCCCATTTACATAATGTGTAAGACTATATACTTGTAAGATATACATTTTGTCGGCTCCGTGAGCAACCCTTATAACGAGAGTTGATTGTATTAAATTTTTTTTGTCGCTAATTTACTAACTGCAAGAGTTTATTTAAAACCTGATTGATCGGGACAAATTTTCCCCAAAAGGCAGATTTTGATTTCGCACAATGATTCCATCATATCAGAGAAGGTTGGAATTTTGAATTCAATGTTCTGCTCCTTCATGATCAGCCTCATTAGATTCTCCTGATGAAGCTTTAAACTGAATGTTGCTTCGATTTTTCGGGTCAAAACAGCCACTGCTTGGTTTAAAATCGATAATTTCAATTTGGTTTTCAAAGCTTTGAGCCTTTTCACAAAGTACGCGGGGGGGGGGGGTTGTACTGTTGTACAGAATGTAACGTAGCATTACGCTACTTTCAACATTTTATTGCTAGATTAGCATGTGGAATTCAAAGCTATGCAGGCTTTTTGTGAGCACAAATAATATTTGGTGTACTGAGTATGACTCATATTCAAGTTATCACCTACTGTCTTATCTAAGGTTAAGGGCCTAGCTAACTTTAGTCTCTGAGTCATACCTTAGTAAGCAAACTCAACCTAATGTACTACTCCCTTCACTTCCTTAAAATACTCCTTCAAGGGATATATGAAGGAAGGACTTCCTCATTCCAAATCTCTTAGTTGTTGAAGTTAGTCGTCTGTTTAAACTCACACTCTTGAATTTGGTCCTCTAAGATATCAGTGCTCGGCACGGGTACGAAAAATCGGTACCCGTACCCGTATCCGTTCCCCAAGTGCGGGTATTGCAATGTCTGGTATCTATACCCGTACCCACACCCGATTATCCGGGTACAAATTTTTCATACCCGTACCCGTAATGTAATTTCAAACCATGTACCTGTACCCGCATTGTACCCGTACCCGAAAAATACTCGAAAACCCATACTCGGGTATCACAGTGTCGTACCCGTACTCGTACTCGGGTACTTTATATCCAGATTTCTCAAGAGAATCATAATTAAATGTAAAATAATAAATTGTAAACTTATATCGGGTCATGGGTGAAAGCCTACAGGACCTTAAATAAATAAAAAATATATCCAGATTTCTCTAAATGCAGTGTATAGTACGTTATGTACAATAATGTATGACACCTTAGTGTGTTATTTTGACTAGCTAGAGCTGTATTTGATATTGTATATTTTCATTGAAGTGTAGAAAAACTAGACTAGTAGAAAATCATGTTTCCCTAAAAGCATACATATATGTTGGCTACAGTCTAAAATACATTTATTGTATGTTGTAAGGTTAAAAGAGTATTAACACTAAGCTATATGTAATCAGAAACACTAAAAATACGGACAGAAGTTTCCAACGTATGGGCATGATGGTATAAAATTCATCAAAATGTCTCAATTCTCAACGTACCTGAATATTCGGGTACAATGGTCGTGGGTACGAGTAAATGACCCCATTATACCCGTACCCGGTGGGTATATACCCATTTTGAAATACTTGTACCCGTACCCATACCCGTATCCGTACCCGAAATTTTAAGCCGAACAAAGTGTACCCGGGTAGTACCCGAAATTGATCGGGTACACAAAATCGGTACCCGGGTAGTACCCATACCCGTACCCGTTTACCCGAGTATTACCCATACCCGTGCCGAGCACTGTAAGATATTACCATAAACTTACAATACCCTTTTTCGACTTAATAGAATCCATTTGAGTACGCTTACGTTTCTTCATTTCTCATCATACTTTTCAAGTACAGTAGATATCTTAAAATACGTAGCTTCAGAGCACAAAGTATTTTGTATTTTAAAGTTGCAAGCCAGTGGGCAAGTAATTTAGTATTTAGTATTTTAAGGGCTGTCAGTACAAACGCATTTTCCTCTAGTTTCCTCTCAATGACAAGTAATCGAATTTCAAATAAAGTACTTGCTTCAGAATACCTTCCACCAGCATGATTATCACATTGACTTTATATGTGGTTTGTATGATGTTCAATATCCTTGAGAATTTCATTTCAGCAATGGAATACCGTAGGTTGGAATCGATCCTTTTTACTGCATCGTATATGTTCAGGTAGTGGATATTACATATATTTAAGAAACGCCGAAGACGAAGACCGACTCAGTATAATTTGATATATAATAATTGAACATACTAATCCAATCTGCTAATGAGACCTGTTGAGTTGGATTTATTTATCATTCTATCATTATTTGATGGACTGGTCAAAACCGTTCAATTCAGTTCAGTAAAAATTAATTCATTTCAGTCCAGTTAAAATTTTTTAATTAAACTGAATCGAAAACAGCGGTTTCCGCATATAAAATTAAAGAATACGCTTTCTAGACACGAAAACAGTATTTTCCAACCGCACAACAGAAGGAAGTTAAAATAAGGGTACAGATCGTTACTTTTAGGATCTGGAGAGCTTGTAAACGGTAAATCCGTTGCTAAAATTTTTGGGGTAGAATGAATCGTTTGAACTTTAATTCAAGGAAAACGATTCAATTTAATTCAATATTATGAACTGAATCAATCGATTCAGTTTCATCTTGAATTAAATCAAAAAATTAGTGAATTGAATTGAACTGAACCAAAAACTTCCAATTCACAATTGAATTAGTCCGAGCACTAGAAGGAATGGTTACACCAACATTTAGAAAAATGAATATGTGAAATTGAAGCATTATTTCGGCGTATTTATATATGCTTGTGTAACTTTTAATAAATTAAATACTTATTGAATACTTTTACTGCTTAATTTCATTATTATTTCAATATATATTGTATATCGTTTTTATCGTTCTACCATATCGTTATCGGGATTATTTTGTTGAACGATAACGATATTAACGATATTTCGAAAGGTAACGATATGACTAACCCTAACCTGTACCCGTACCCATACCCGAGTACCCGGGTAAATTATTTAAGTACCCGTACCAGTACCTGAAACTACAATGTAGTACCTGTACCCATAATTTACCCGTACCCTTAATGTACCCAAAACCTGTACCCGTACCCGAGTACGTATTGTGTGTATCCGAGTATTACTCGGGTACTGGAAGTTTAGCCGATTTAAAATCCCCGACGACATTTGCCTGCCCAGCTGCAAAATTTTAATTCGTCAAATTTTTGACCTCCATTAAAAGTTTCTTGGATTTTGGAAATTTTCCCTAGTCGTTAAGAGCATCCAATTTGATTTAAAAAAATCAGCTCAGATCGTTTGTGATTTATTTTTAATAAACACGAAATTCAAATACTACTTCGCCAAAATAATAACTTGCTGAATAAAATGAAATGTGGTTTTGCGAAATGGTTATTGAACAATTCTTGTATGGTGTAAGGATAAACACTTGGGACAAATTCGTTAATACTAAACTCGTACATAACTTGCTCTTCAACTTCGAGAACATGAAACAATTTTGTTCCCGGCTAATCGTTTTCTCAAAAATATTTTAACACAAGTACGACGTTAAAAACTGTTAGCAAACATTCGTAAACTGTCTCTCACATTTATGGAGCCCGAGACGGAAATTTTCGACCATGTAGGCGAAATAGAACTCAAATACAACCCCATGAAAGTTTTGAAAGCCAAGTTCAGATGTCTGTCAAGTTCTTTTAACATCAAAATTATCAACAATAATCAACGGGACTGAAATATAAATATTGCCTGCAAGGAATGATATTTTTCATTCTAAAATTTTATAAATATTCACTGCAATAAATACTCAAAGTGCAATAAATGCCAGGGATTGAAAATGCTCAAAATGCCTGCATAAAATGCCTTGGCGTTTTCAAATGGGCAACCCTAGGTACTTGTAGCATTAAGAAATGGATCTGCTAATAAATGTATCTATATTTATTTCGAACTTATCTAGTAAAATGTCTTTAAATAATTCTAATGTTACGCTCCCAATGAAGCTAATTAAATTGACTCTCAAGATACTTCCCCTTGAAATTCTTCTTTGATGGGCTTCACTATTTAAGTCGATAAACAGGCGATTTGACTGACTCTAAGCTCTATTCCTTTATTAGATTCCTGGGATGAATTATTCGAAGCGTTAAATTGCAGCTACAACGTAATCATAAATGAGACGAAGCCACTTGGCACTGTCACTAACGCAAGTAACTGTATACAAAGAAATAAGCAACTCCACGGTTGGTAGGTCTTATTGTTAGACATTAATCCATCCCAGTATGAATCCTTGAAGTACTCAAAAATACTCGGGTACAGCACCCACGGATACAGGTATTTTACATAGCGATACCCGTACCTATTGGGTACTACCCGATTGTCACTGAGTGAGTACCCATACCCGTACCGGTACCGGTACCCACTTTTTTTTCTAAGATCCAGAGTACCCGGGTAGTACCCGCGTATTTTCGAGTACTCAACTTCTGTACCCGGGTAGTACCCATACCCGTACCCATTTACCCGAGTTTTACGCGTACCCAGTCCGAGCACTGTTAGGATGTGCTTTGAAAACTTCAAACAACTATAAATGTATGTAAGGTCATGAGTCTACTTTTCTAACAAACATACCTCGGGAGCATTATTAACGGATTTAATCTTAAGAGAATTTTTGCATTTAATACGACCTGAAACTAAATTGTACTCATTTATCCCAAAACCGGAAATAATTAAATGAAGTATGTAGATGAAAACCTTGCTTAAAAAATGAAATATACGCTTAAGTTAACCCAGTAAAACCCTTAAAATAGTAAATATAATTCGGAAATAATCCAAAACATAGATATTTGTGTTTACATTCAACTAAATAACCTTCTAAATAGTACATTATTATTATTCCCTATGGAAAGACCCATCTCCAGTCCTCTTCGCTCGTTGAGCAATTAGTTCAGGTGAAGCGATCTTCAAATCATACGCAACGCCAATCCAGTTGAAAAAATCAATGGCATGCTTTGAAGTATTCCAAATTGTTGCTTTTTCAGCAGACCTGTAGTCCCAGGGGAATACGTGGTGGTAGTTGTGGTCTCCCTCGCCACTAGAAAGTAGACTGATCACTTTAATTCTTGATGGACCCAAGTATCTAAGAGCAAGTTTGTGCAAACATTAAAGAAATAACTAAAGCAATTCTAAATTATTCTCCGACCAATCAAATACACGCATTAGAAGATTACTTGTCGTATGGTTTTGAGCCCCAGGAGCTATGTGCAAAACTGTTAATCAACCCCGCCATATGTACTAAATAGATGCCACAGAGAATTGTGTTCGCAAATGTATTAATAATTTGATCCCACTCCAAGAGCCAGGGAATTAATATCGGTAATAAGAGAGACATTGGACCAAACCAGTAGTAATTCCTGCAAAGATCAAAATCAGTGTTTACATTTAAATGATATAATGGTGTTTCATACCATCAATAAAATTACAGTCAATAATAACATGGAATATCAAATAAAACAATTTGACAAAGAATTCCAGATTTTGTACCTGTACTGCCACATGACAACGTCATCTCTTTCCAAATCGTCCGTTACAATATTATTTTGGGAATTATTCAGAAACGTTTGGTGGTCATACATAAAAATCCACCCAATATGGGCAAAGAAGAATCCTCGTGAGGGATTATGAGGATCGCCAGCCGTATCTGAGAATTTATGGTGCTGTCTATGCCATCTTGCCCAAAGGTGAATTGGCCCCTTGAAAATATATTTATTTCAGTAAAGCTCGAGTTCAAATTAGGAACTTTTTATTAATTATTTTACTATTAAATTAAAATGTATAACGGATTTCCTTGAGCACAAGCGTGAAGAGTCGCGAAAGTATTTATATGAATTAAATGAATTGTAGAACGATTCTGTTAAATTAGTTTCGAACTCACTTGAAGCGACATTGTAGAGAATATCATTAAGAAGATCCGAAGGGGTAACTTAGCTTTGTAAGCTCTATGTGACCATAGCCGATGAACTCCTGCAACGCTACTGATGAGTATTAATTGCATGAGAGCAAAATCTGCAAACAATATTATTATTTTTTTAAAACTTGCTGGTTATAAAAAATGTGTAATGTACATACAAAATATTAATATTTTCCAAGAAGTTTGGCCAGTTATAATTTTGTTGATGGCGTAAAAAGCGACTGCATGAGTCACAATTAGCAGTGTTGTAAGCGCCCAATTTATGCGATCATATTCTTCGAAAGCTTTTTCCAGGCGGATATTTGTTTTGGAATTTAAATTATTTCCTTGGTGTTGATTTGACATTTCTGCAAGCTCAGAATTTATAATCATTTCAGTAAAAGAGTGGGACTGCGATGGATGTTCGAAGGACTTCTTTCAGTTGACCGCTGTACGTTTTTATCACTGGTCACAGCAACACAGTTACTGTAACTACTTCCCGACCTGACAAAAGAATTACAAATTATTCTTAAGATTGAATGCTCAAGTTACAATGTATTTGGACGGAATCTTTTTCTTTACCCTAAAGAAGCGGCGCTGGAAAAATATACGCTGTGTCCCTACATCTTTTCCAGATAAATTAACATTTGTTCACGTGAGAACCAACAGCATGGGGTAAGAGTAGTTTATATATATATATAATATATATTTTTTTGAAAATAAATATTATATTATTTAGACTTTTGACTATATTTATTGGACCTTCCAAAGTAAATTATGTACTTGTGGGATGCGATGACCTGAGAAAATTTGATACTTCAACTCTAAGGGACTAGCCTTGTCTCACATTTCTGGTTCATGACATTGGAATATTAGTGATTATGATAATCAATAATGAAGGTTAAAATATTTCACTGATATTTGCTAAATACGAAATATCGGGTTGGTTTTTTTAAATCTCTTTGAAATCTCCTTTCTAAAATTCCCTGCTGAATCTTATGTCACTGCAGAGGTGTCCTGTATGATTTAAAAAATTTGAGCTGAAGAAAGCGTTAGCGATTTTCAAAATCCCTGTTGGCAAAACAGATTTCCCTAAAAGACGTCATAACCCAGCCAAATATGGTTTAAACCAATCCCTGTTTGCAAAAGAGAATCCCTTTCCTTGGAGATTTTTTCTGTCAGAAATATTTTTTTCTGAGAAGGATATTCCCGTCCTTCAAAGAATCCGACTCCTGAGAATCGCAATTTATTAATGATAATCACATTCAATAATACAGGTTAAGGAGAACTTGGTGCTATTTGCTGCATACACGGTAATACGAAATATGTGTGGGATTGCAAGCTCGGGAAAACCTTCAGTTACAGAAATCAATCTGTCTCGCTTTTATTACCGGTCTTGAATTTCCCAACCATGCTACCTGTACATACTCGTCATGCTGTAATATCCTCGACGTATGTTGTAAAATTTTATCAAAGTATTGGTTACAATTAAATTGAGTGCACTGACTACAGGTTAACCAAAATTCGTTCAACCCTCAAATTGTAGGCACTATTTTGTTAGATTTTATTAAGTTTACTTCCTTGACCTGTACATATTATTAGTACTTGAGGTCACGGGGTTCTATAACCTGAAGAAAAATCAAGACTATTTTGGTTTGAAAATTTCTTCATTTTTCACTCCCCCATTAATGAATTGGTGCCATCAGTAGAATAGCTTATGGTGTTAATATTAATATTATGCCCGCAGCAAAATCGTGGTCCAAAAAACGCACGTTCACAAACAACAAGGAACAAAAATGTTTGTCAGAGAGGCAGCATTTCCTTGACAATGTTTTCAAAATACACTCATATCGTCGTGGAAGAGGAAAAATATCCTAAGTTATGTAACAAAAATAAAGTTGGTAGACCATTTTGTCTCGTCTGCGACGATATGCGTGTTTTTGTTTTAAATATTGATAAAGAAATTTTACTTACGGTCTAACAATTACAATATCAAATCTATCAGTCTCTAATTGAAAAATATATTCTGTTAAAAAAAATCTTGTGTTAGGCAATTTCAAGGAGTTGGTCGTGACTCTGCTTAAGAACTGGATTCACTATGACTATTTGAATTGAAGGAATTAATGGTTAATACCAATGAGCTTGACGTCACTACACATTACCTGATTATTGACGAGTAAATCGTGGAGAATAGGACTGTTGAAATGAGACTGACGAGTTTTATATTTTTTCCCTTTATAAATAAAGATTGTTTTCTCAGATTGGTTTCCTTAGATTTAACTTAGTGATGGATTTTTCACTTTTAATTGTTCGTTCCATAATTTTCCCAATGACTTGGCTACAATTAAATTGAATGTAGTGGATATATTTTAACCGAAGATATTTGACTCCCCCAATTCGTAGACATTTGTTTGCCATATTTTATGAAATTTACGTTTTTGACCTGAATTATTACTGGAAGCAAAGACCAAGTCGAAATTATTTTTGTAAATTGTATATAAATTTTTAATTTTGTTTACTCTCTCATAAATCATGTGGCGAAGTCCGTTGACCATATTTAGTCTTTAGTACGCTTGAGTTATGTATGTCTCCACGTTCACAGATTGTAAACATGCCCGGAAGGAATCTTGAAAATGAGATCTGAAGCAAGGTTGGAAAAATTAGGCTTAAGGATCCCAATTAGAGCAAGTGAGGCAGAAAGTTGGATTTCGGTTGCTGTCATTTTATCCTGGAAGACCTGGATGACAAAACAAATCGTAGGCACATTTTCAAGCAAAACGTGATTTGATTAACAGGATTTCAGAAGAAATTTGCTGCAAGTTTAATGAATTGAAATGATTTCATTAATATATGTTCTTCCATGATAGAATTACAACGTCAGAAATGCGCCCTTCTATAATTGAGCAATTGAAGTTTAATTTCTCTAACCTTGCTTCACATCGCATTAGTGCTCCTCGTGGGTACCGGTAGTACCCAGGTATATGGGTAGAAGTCCAGGCACAAAACCGGTACATAAATTTTGTACCCGAAAACTTTGGGTACCCTCTGGGTACACACAATTTGTACCCACAAAGTTGGGTACGGGTATGGGAATGGGTACGGAATATTGCCTATTTGAGCCGATTCCATCATGTACCTGACCTCCAAGTATCTTAAATATTTGGGTAATAATTAGCTGCGGAGTGGGGGAATCGAATATTTTGTAATTACATTCCTTATCGAGGCTTTTGGGAAGGCAAATAATTATAGTCAACATACTCTTGCATAGTTTTTTGAATTATGGAACGATGATTATGTACTTTTATTTTCTTTATAACTAAAAATGTTCAAAAATTATCTTTGTGCATCATTTTGTTTCGGAATATCATTTACATAAATTTCAGCTTCAGTGTACCTAATTAAATATATTATTTCCGCTCCGCGAGAGCTTTGTTTTTTAAGTGTTTTCTGGGAATTAAAAAATACCTAAACCTGCTTATTTTTTTGAGTGTTGTGTATCAGTATACAATCACATGGTTCCCGCCACATAGTACAGAAAATCCACGGGGAAATGTTGTCTTATCACATAGTCTCATATGTTTTGAATAACATCCCATGAACTTCGCCCACAATTTTTCCATGGGATCCTAACTCTCACATGACCACTAATTCCATTATTTTATATTGTATTAATGTTAATGTATTTTTAATTATCTGATTCCACAATAATTATCTGATTCAAATGATATTGACATTTCAGCCTTACGTAAGTCGTAACATTGTTATTTGGGATATATGCCAAAATTAGGATTTGCTAATTCTGTATAGGCAGTTTCATTTACAATACGTGTACTCAAAAGGTGGTAAATACAGTCAGTACATTATGGTTTCCAAGGAACGCGTAAAATTTGTCTAATATATAAAGCGACCGCTATATAAAACTTCCGAGACAAACTATCCTTAAACTATTAATGGTCCAAAATGTTTACTGGCAGAACTTATAAATATCAAAAATAGCCACTGTCAATTAGAAGCTCCAAGTATTGGTTATGGAGATAAGAAATGAGCAGTAACCTTACTACTTGTATTTACAGTGAACTCTGGCTACAAAAGATATTCTTAAAAGGGGTTTTTATGTAACTAATTTGGAATTGAAGTCCCGTTTCCCATTTGCATTATTTGTAAAGTATTTTGTATATTAAAGCTCCAAGTCAGTGGGCAAGTAAGCAGCAAGTATTTTAAGAGCCTGTCTGTACAAACGCACTTAGTTTTTTCCTCTAGCTTCCTCTCAATGACATGTAAAATGAATTTCAAATAAAGGATTTGGCTCAGAATACTTTTCACCAGCATGATTATCCCTTTGACTTTGTACGTAGTTTGTACGATGTGCAATATCAATGAGAATTTAATTTTAGCAATGGAATAACATACGTTGGAACGAATCTGTTTTACTGCATCGTATAGGTTCAGGTAGTGGTTAATACATATATTTAAGATATGTCGAAGACCTACTCAGTATGAATTGAAAAATTCATAAGCTTTGTATATATATTCAATCTGTTTATGATAGCTGTGGAGTTGGATTTATTTATCATTCGATCACTATTTGCACAGCGAATTGTTACAAGAACTTGATTATGAATTTATGGCTTAACCACCGGTACATACATACATCGTTCAATTTTGAAACAAAGATTATTGGGATAATCACCAGAGCTGTCCAACATACGTGATATTTTAAATACATGTATTTCAAATACATTTTTGTATTTTGTATTTTTGTGGTTAGGTATGTATTTTGTATTTTGTATTTGGTCTTATGTAAAGTAAGTAATGCATTTTGTGGTCTGTATTTTGTCTTACGAAGCAACATATTTTGTAGTTTGTATTTTGTTTTACTTAAGTAAAGTAAGCAATGTATAGTTTGTAGTTTGTATTTTCGTAGCTGTACGTGCGTATTTTGTTTGCTGTAGAAGCTGCTTGTGCTTTTTGTTGGCGCACTTTCTTTGGGTTGAAATTTCCGTTTATGTCAAAAACCAATCACATTAAAAGAAGTATAACGGAATGCAATCGTTTTGATATCCCATAAAACTACATGCAAGATTTTGGATTTTTCACGTTTCAAGTATGTATTCAGTATTTTGTAGTCTGTATTTTCGTCTCCTGAAGAATGTATTTGGTAGTTTGTATTGTCTACATTTTGAGTATGTATGTATTTTGCAGTTTGTATTTTCCACGTCTGGAGAATGTATTTTGTATTTTGTAGTTTGTGTTTTCGACGCCTGAAAAATGTATTTAGTATTTTGTAATTTGTATTTAGGGAACATGTATTTTGGAAAGCTCTGCTAATCACAACACATCTTAATGATGAACAATTTAACAAATAATTAAATCCTGAATTTACTGCTCATCTTTCAAAGTACATAGTCAATGCCTTATATAGTAGTTCCCAAGCGATGACAAACTGCCTGCCAAAACGTTATAGAGATGCCACCATAACGGATTACAATACAATGTGTGTAATCTTTAGTATAAATGGTAGCTATCTAATAGGAAGTGTTAATCAATATTCAGTTTTGTAACTTTTAATACATGTAATAATGACATCAGCATACATACCTATACTACCCAGTTGTAAAAACATGAAAAATACACTAGGTACCTGCAATAACTTACTTATTGGTTAAAATGAATTCTAAAGAAAATACTGGAGGTGGGCTCTTGTGAGCTCACCTCCATATAAAACTTCGTGCCTCCGTAGGTACGAAGAGGAGAGGAATTCCAGCTCTCATGCTGTACACAAGCTAGAGCACACGCAAGAGACCAACTAAGTGTATCCATTCACGCACAATAGGAAAATAAAGTATAGCGTGAGAACAAACCCTTATAACAACATACCAGAGGTGACCATTCAATTTTCCACTACACTCACTACTCTAAAAACTTATTTAGGGTAAATGCCGCTAGTTACCACTACACTACCACACAAGAATGATCTTTGACAAATACTCTATTAACACTGTATTTTATCGATAATCAAGACTACCACTACACTACTTTCCAGTAGAGTTTTACTTTCAGAGAGCACCTTTACTCTACTCTACCACTACTTGCCGGAAGCTAAAAACTAGCGTTACTCTACACTACAACTATCACACTACTCTACGCAGTAAAAAAGCCACACTATACAATGTACTACCTGTTCACTGAATAGCCGTGCAATTTAATCTCAGCCTAAAATCATATAATTTTAATATAATCCTAAAAAGGCTCCTAATTTCTAAATTTATGCTATAAATATGATTCCTAGCGAAAAAATCCCGTTTCATCGTATGTAAACACAGTTTATCCTCTGTCAATGAAGCTAGACGTTTATGCTAAATTAAAGGCGTGCAGGACCGATCTTTACAACTATCAATTGTAGGTTCGGCATTTTGAAAAACTAGTTTATTGTTTTAGAAAACATTCACATGTGTGTATAACTCAGGTACATACATGAGAACGAGAACCACTGACTATAACTTATAAAAATGTTACAAGTTGACACAAGAAATAATTACAATTGTCAATGGAGTTTCCGTTGCCATTATATGTACGGAATCTGCCATAATCTGGATTTGGCTTGAATTTCAGAACTGTTAATTAACGGAGGATTAAAGCACTAATAAATAGAGATCAATACTAAGATTTTGCTTTTGCAAGTTCAACTGCTGCTAAAAATGATGACAAAGTAAAATGCGCAATGCTCCAATACAAATACAAGATGTTACTACATATATCCATCCAGGCAATCGCGCAATAACACTTCGAGTATTGAAACTCGGTGTAACGGTGTAATATATAGAAAGTTATGAAAAGACATAATCACACGTTCCATGTTTAAGTATAGTGCTTACTTGGGTAGCACTACTTTTTATGGGACTTTGAGTATGCATGTAAACTACTTCTAAACTACATCCAAACTATCGTCGGTTCCACTATTCTACACTACATTTTAGGAGCAAAATGTGAACGGGCACCTGTAGTTACTACTATTTACTTGCCTGCTGATGTCTCCTTCGTCCTACACTACCAATAAATATTATTTTCTTTCATTTTCAACAACTACTCTACTTTTTGCCACTATTCCACTACCACTACTAAAAAGTAGAGTAGTGTGGCCATCTCTGCAACATACGCATCTCATTTTCCCTATCTTGAGACACAAGCCCGAAATCCCTCACTCCAAAGCAAGTGCATCTCTGCCGTCTACACTTTTCCCCATCAACTTACTCTCTCATTCTCAATTCCATTAATATTCCCTATTTATGTCCATCATCGGCTCATTATTACATTTTCCTCATTACGAACCATTAACTACAATCAATTACTTAACATGGTGGAGTTTGCGGGTTTCGAGGTCTCGCTAAAAAGGTTCGTACAACAATTATAAGCCTATTCTCCTTATTTTATTTTTCGGACAAATTCTGTGCAAATATACTTGTGGCGTCAGCCGCTAAACAGAACTCTGCCCAAATTTTCCATTTTTCTACCACATTATCAATCAAAATCTTACGTGGCGTCAGCCGCCGCCGGAGGCTATGCCAGATTTTTCTATAAATTGTCTCAAGTTTCCCAGTGCCACATGTCACCTCACGACATCAGATTTATTAGAGTAGTAGAACTCGATAACCACGCTGAATTCATCATTTGTAATAACCAAAAATATATAGCTCTATTACTAAGTGAAGCCGCTCTCGTTGAGCTTACCTCCGAAGACCAAATACGTGCACGTGCCAAATATAGTCATCTCTCATCTACAAGAGCACTATACCTTTACAAATTTTACAAACTGTTCAAACAAAAACTGCCTCGCTACGTTAACTCTAACATTGAGCCCCAACCAGTTGATAGGAGTGACATAAAAGTTATCCGGAAAAATCCCAGCCGAATTCTGCGATCAATAAACACTTCGACCACGACCCTGCCTGAAACCACCGTGGTGACCGTCCCAGACGACATCCTCACCCACGTACCATCAAGTGAAGGCGATACTGACACCGAAGGACCAACACCGGAACCCACAACACCTCTTGGAGGATTTGCGAGTTTCAACCCCAGTAGGACTTCCACTCCCGCTGTCTCTTCTGGTCCCGCAGTTAACGATTCGATCTTCGTTACTACTCAATCAGTAAGTACAAACTTTAATTTGTCTAACAATCATACTCTCATTGGCACACCTGTCGCTCCACATCCACAACCCACATCATCTCGTCTTTTTGCCTCCCGAGACCTTCTCGAAGACGTAGCCCAGAAATTAGTGGACGACATAAAAACCAAGCAAGAAATCGACTCGTCAGGGACTAGTATCCTTACCTACGCTCACTACCAACAATTGCTGTATGATCTCAAGTTAACCACAGAAGTTACATCTGACGGTCATTTCCTCAACACCCGAGAAACATTTACAAAAATTGTAGCACGAATCCTCCGCATCTTTACACTTTGGCAGACTAATTCCACCGAATTTGCACCCATCATTGAGGAAATCGAGGACATCCAAACTTCATTACTAGCTCAAGAATTCTGTCCAACCGTAACTACTACTCCAGTCACAACAACTACTCCTTCCGTGTCCACTACTAAGACCCCTACCTTTGTTATCGAAACACACAGCTACACGCCTGTAATCCTCGCCTGGACCACACGACTACAAGCTGACCACAACTCCACTCAGGACATTGCCCATCTTCTCAGTTACGCATCTTACTTAGGCATAGTACAGGAATTTAATCTCGCCTCCGAATATACCCACAACCACTGTCATTTTTCCTCTCAGCAAGCCTACAAGGAAGGACTCTTTCTTTTAGACCAAGAATTTATTTCCCTTGCTACCCAAGCCTACCCGGACATTTTTTCCACTCCCGTCACTAACCCAGACAACCACATTAAAAATCATTCTCATACGGCTGCACAGGACAATACCGCTGTCCTCATTCCCGACGTTGACACCACCGCCGCATACGACAGTGACAATCCTCTACATCATATTAACATAACTCCTCCACCTCTTTCTACTTCCGACTCTGATTCAGGGTCACTCCACTCTGAATCCCTCCATTTCACCACAGCTACGAACAGCTCTTCCTCCTCTCGTTCAACTTCTCCTATCCAAACTCCTCCACCTATTCCTCCACCTGTTCCACCGAAAAATTCCACCATGGATTACACCAGATTTCTTTTCGATAAACCGGCTTATCCTTCTTCCAAAATCTCCTCCGAAGATTTGTCAGAATTCCTACTACGCTGTGATGACTTCTTTAATACTTTCCAAACAGATGACAAGATGAAAAAATCGTATGTGTATCGTAAACTATCGGATGCTACTAAAACAGGCAAAGATTATTTGGCTCATTATTACAACCTCACATCTACGTCCCGTCAAACATATGCCCAGTTTAGAGACAACTTTTGAATAAAATGCCCAGAGACATTCCCGACAGAAAGAGCAAACTTTTGGACGCCCTATCTATGACACCATACCCACATGAACCACCAACCAAATTCGTGTTAAGAGTTAAGTCTGCTGCAAGCACAGACTGGTCCACATTTCCAGAGGCTACTACAGTTAAAACATTGTTGGAAAAACTCGACACCACTGTAAAAATTTTCATAACCAGCAAAAATCTGAAAATTAAAACTTTCAATCATCTCTTGGATGCCCTACGCGACTATGAAGCATGCACCACTCCCCATACAGACCACAGTGCTGTTACTCTTGCAACTCCAGTCCTTCCTACATCATTGGAAAAAACCCTGGCCACGCTTCTCGAGAAAATAGAAAAATTAGAAGCTAAAGAAACTCCCATTATGGCAGTCACTCAAAATGCTCAGCCACAGCGCTCACAGTACAACAACTTTCAACCTGGACTAGGTTCTAACATTCAACGAACCTACACGTGTTACAAGTGTAACCAAACCGGCCACACAGCACGGTATTGCCCAACTCAGCCTACTCAACCTCAAATTCCAGCTTCTCAATCCCCAGAAATTTGCGGTCGTTGCTCCCGTCCAGGCCATCATGCTAACCGTTGCAGAATACCAGTTGCTATACATTACCAACAATTTCCACAATATATGCAACGACGACGTGAAGAAAGACAACAGCAACTACAGAACCAGCCTTTAAACTCCAACGGGCAGGCTCCACAAGGCCTGCCCCGACGCCAGCTTCTGCCTATACAAGCTGCAGACCACCAAAACTCACAAGACAACCACTAATAATTCCTTCCATTACTACTCAATGTACTACTAACATCAATGTACACTCACTCTCCTGTTCCCTGAAAATCATTGTCAGTATAAACGGTATAAGCCTCCCGTGTCTTATCGACACAGGAGCAGCTGCTTCGTTGATCCATCCATCATACGTACCTCAAGGCACACACATCACCAAGACCAATCTCACACTCATAGATGCCTCAGGAAATCACATGCCCAATACAGGACTCGCCCTTTTAAAAATCAAGATAGGACACTGTACATTTCTACACCCTTTCATAATTGCTCCTTCCACAGCACTTCGCTGCATCTTGGGAACAGACTTCTTATATTCTAAAGGAGGATTCCTTATCAACACTGAGAAAAATATCCTATTCAACAAATTTACAGGAAACATCCCGTTAATCCATACTCTCCTACAACACGACAAAACACTTAAAGAACAATGCGAAATTCCAGTGCAACTCATACGAAATTCATCAACCAGAACAAACCTGTCCCATAACTCTCATTATCACAAAGACCAGGATGCTAACTTCCTGCCCAACCCTTGCTTCTCATTCTCTACACCACCTGTGACCTCTTTTCCAGTCTCTACGTCTACTCAAACTCTTCCTATTTTTCAAGACACAGCTTCGCAGACAATTTCTACAACGAAAATTCAACCTCAACATGGAGTTAAATATTCCCCACCTCAAGAAAAATATTCTCCAACTCCAGACATGTCTTCTGATGAGACAGACCAGGATTACTTCCATCGCTCAACCCATCCCCTTCGCCGACGTATTTCTACCTCCCGAAGAATTACTCTCAAAACTACACCTACTCCCATATCATCTGTCTCAGCTAAACCCTCTACAACGACCACAATTACAACAATTCCTATTCTGTGTGTTTCCAATACCATGGAAGACGATGTTCTCCGCGTTCATAGGACACAGTTCATTTCACCCAGGACTCATGTAACCATTGCCACCATACACTCCCTTCAACAAACTACACCTTTATATTTCCAACCTCATGAATCCTTACACTCACAATTCAATATCCTTGCTCCTCATGCAATACTTAGTCCTGATTCTAAATTCTTCCTTCTCACAAATCCAACTTCTATGACTATTACCTTACCAAATGGTTTGGGCCTTGGAAATTTAACCCCACTTGACACACACGATAATTCTATGAACCCCATACATATCCATGCGATCGATACATCCCAATTGGAAACTGAAATAGCATCTTTTAAAATAAATCCGGAGCTCAACCCTGAGGATCAAACTAAACTCCGTTCATTGTTAAGAGAATACAGGAGCGCTTTTGCTTTCCATCCCCACGAGCTTGGCAAATGCTCAACAATACCCTTCAAAGTAGAATTACAACATGGGGGTATCGTAGCTCATAAACCCTATAAGACCTCCTCATACCAAGATGCCATTATTGATGCTGAAGTGACAAAATTATTGGATAATGACATAATTGAGCCCTCCACATCACCTTTCTCAAGTCCCGTCATCATAGTTTTCAAAAAACCCAAATGACCAGGGAGTCCGCAAGCCCCGCATGGTCATTGATTTCCGATCCCTCAACGCTATTACTAAGGCAATGCATTGGCCGTTACCCTCAATCGATGAAATTCTTCGTCGCTTACAAAACCAGAAATATTTCTCTACGCTCGACGTAGCCTCCGGATTCCATCAGATAACGGTGGAACCCGCCTCCAGAGAAAAACTCAGTTTTATCACACGTAATGGACAGTATCAATACAAAGACATGCCATTTGGCACCAAAAACTCCCCATCTCATTTTTGTAGAGTCATTGATGTTATCCTAGCAGATCTAAAATATAACACAGCTATGGCCTACGTCGATGATATCGTAATCGCAAGTACCACAATTGAAGACCATATTTCTAAACTGAGAAAAATCTTCATACGCTTCGCACAACATAACCTCAAGTTTGAACCGACCAAATGTAAATTTGGTTACGAACAAATAAATCTGCTTGGCTTCACCATCAATGCCTATGGAATTCAGCCCTACGATGACAATTTAAATGGATTAAGGCAGATGCCCGCCCCAACTAACATCACTGCAGTCCAGTCCTTTCTTGGAATGGCTAACTTCTTTCGAAGATTTGTGCCCAATTTTGCACACATAGCAGCACCATTACAAGAACTCACAAAAAAAGAACACCCCGTTCCTGTGGACTCACGAATGTGATCAAGCATTCCAAGCCCTGAAGAATCTCTTATTATGCAAACCAGTCTTAGCACACTATGATCCCCAAAAGGAAACATTTTTATACACCGACGCCTCCTACCAAGGAGTTGGCGCTTACATGACACAACTTCACCCCGACGGTCTAGAACATCCAATTTTCTTCCTCAGCAGGCGTTTAAATAAATATGAGGCTAAGTATCATATAAGACTTCTAGAACTTCTGGCCATTACATGGTCAGTCATGAAGCTAAAGGAGTACTTACTTGGAATACACTTTACAGTACGAACAGATCATCACAGCTTATGCTACATCATGAAGAGTAAAGATAGCTTGGACCCCAAGCTACAACGACTGCAACTTCTACTAATGCCCTATGACGTTACAATAAAATACGTCAAAGGCACAACTCATAAGGTGGCTGATTGCCTCAGCCGCAATCCTTTCCAAGAGCCCACACACTCACACACCGACAATGAAGCATGCCTCTCCGTTCATACAATAGACATTGGTACTCTCCAGAACGAACAAGCAAAAGATCCCGCACTCTTGGAAATAATTAATAAACTTCCAACAAACTGGAGAGCACGCTCAACGTACGCACTCTATAATAACATTTTGTACAAACATAACAAAAAACTTGGAGAAAAATCACTCCTGATGATACCACAACACATGGTCCCGGATATAATTAAACGTCACCATAACCTAGTGTCCCACACAGGACATACCAAAGCTCTGAAAGAAATCCAACGAAGTTACTTTTGGAAAACCATGAGTAAAGACATCAAGACATTTATACAATCATGTACATTTTGTCAAGAAAGAAAATCTCCCCGTGGACAAAAGCAGCCAGGAGAGTTTCAATTCATCCCAATTCCTCTCAGACCTTTTGAGAGAATCCAAATTGACGTCCAGGGTCCATTAACAAATAAAGAAGGACGTCCACGATATATAATAACTGCGATTTGCTATCTCACTAAATTTCTAGTAGCCGAAGTTGTACCCACAGCAGATGCTCACGCTATAGCAAGATTCATTTTCAACAAAATAGCAGCAGTCTACTCCCTCCCAGAAATAATCCAGTCCGACCAAGGAACAGAGTTCAATAATGTAGTTATTACCGAACTTAGTAGAATCTTCGATTTTAAGATCCAGCATTCAACAGCATTCCGCCCACAGAGCCAAGGGCTCTGTGAGCGTACACATCAGACCTTAGGTGATCTCATTTCCATATATAGGGCTGAGAACAAAGCTGATTGGCCCCATGCAATTCCTGCAATTATATTCCATCTGAATAATACTCTGCACAGCTCCCACGGTTTTACACCATTCTATGTGCTGCATGGTTTTCATGCACGCACCCCGTTGAGAAATGCGTTTCCTACGTTTGCTCCAGGAAACCGGACTGTCCATGACATGACTGTTTTATGGAGGACTACCCACGTAATTTTAACCCGTCATAGAGAAAAGTACGCTGAACGCGTAAATAAATCTAAAAGAACAGTAAATTACAACATCGGAGATAATGTACTCCTTCAACACACGTCCATACAGCCAGGAACGAGTACTAAATTACTCCCACGATGGAAAGGCCCCTTTTCTGTTATTGACCAACCCTCTGACGTTAACTACACTATTAGAGGATCTGTTGGTAACACAGTTAAAACCCTAACAGTTCACGTGTCAAGATTGAAACTATTCCATCAACGTCCCAATGTTTTTAATACTAAATCACTACTCCATAATGACTATACACCTCCAGAACAAGAACCTTCTACAAACCCACAAGAAATTCCTAAGGAAATCACTGCATCTACAGGAGAACTACCTTCTCCAGAACCTGATGTCATCCCTGAAATTATTTCTAAAGACCCTTTACTTCCAAATTCTGCTCATATTCTTGATCCAGATTTACCCACACATGAAGATCATGCATTCCCATTACGGGATACGCTGCCTCCATTTCCCGTTCAACAAACTCCTATAACTCCTCCAGAAATTCAAGAGCAGCCTCATAAACCTACCTATAGAGAAGCCCTGTTGTCTGCACCTAAAAATTATACTGTGGAAGTTCCTCATTCCTCCTCTATAACAATTCCTAATAAACGTGTCCGTAGAACACAGCAACAATTATTGGAACATGAGTCTCAACAGATATTACCAACTGATTTTTTCGCACGTACGGACTCCGAATTCCGACGGAGTACGCGAACTAACGTTCATGCCATGGACAATTTGTTTAACTACACGATGGTTCAACCCTCATCTAACCATAGTTATCAACTATAATATAGCCTTCTGCTTCATTTAAAATACATGCTATATGATCAACAATTTCAATGAAAAAAAAACCCTTCAGTTGCAACAGCAATTTAATTCAACACACCACAACCCTAACTCCTATTTCGGAGTCGTTTACAAATCACAACTTCAAAACACTACATGATGCTACTATAGGGTCACTGACCTCTCCTACCCTCAAAATTTTCAAAGTATTAATTCCAGAAAAAAATTGGCGTGACCCCTGTACGACAGGCTCACTCATTCCGCAATGTCAAGCATCCTGTCCAAAGACTGGATCCTCAACTACGTTATGCATCTTATAACTATCAATGTCAAGCATCCTGTCCAAAGACTGGATCCTCAACTACGTTATGCATCTTATAACTATCAATGTCAAGCATCCTGTCCAAAGACTGGATCCTCAACTACGTTATGCATCTTACAACTATCAATGTCAAGCATCCTGTCCAAAGACTGGATCCTCAACTACGTTATGCATCTTACAACTATCAATGTCAAGCATCCTGTCCAAAGACTGGATCCTCAACTACCTTATGCATCTTATAACTATCAATGTCAAGCATCCTGTCCAAAGACTGGATCCTCAACTACCTTATGCATCTTATAATTATCAACGTCAAGCATCCTGTCCGAAAACTGGATCCTCAACAACAATATGAACCTTAACCTATGCAATGTCAAACATCTCATCCAAGGACATGATCTTCAACAAACTTATGATTTTATTATATTACACCGTGTCAAACATCCCATCCGGAGACGTGATCTTCAACTAACCATATGATTTACACACTTTTGTTAATACGCAAAGATAATCACGACATGCAAGCAAATTCGATTCTACACATCAACATACTTTTCCGGAAAATTGTATCATGCACCCTATACAATAACTATCTTAGTTGAATATCCTGCTCTGATATTTTGACTAGTTCTGCGACACAGTTCCCATCTGCAATAACAATGAAATTGCACAAAAACATTATATTGCTGACAAATTTACTAATATGTATTTATTCTGAGTTCCAGAACAAATTTCCACTGTCTATAGCAGACTTCACAACATGACCCACATTCACGGATGTTCAGGTCAGCACACTCTATGATGACAACTCCAACTGCAACCACACATGGGACGCCATGACGATTGCAAGTCATCTATCAAGAAAATTACAAAAAAAAATTATATTTCACTACTAACAATTTTTCCTAGCTTCACAAACACTCTCACATAATTCTCACACATCACATTCTTATATTACACACTTAGCAATTTTTGTCTTAATTCTATACCTATGTACTATGAGCTGCAGCTCCCAACACATTTTCCTTATTTCAAGTAATTGTAGCTGATCACTACATTTCGCCACTTCCCATTAGACACCCTGTACACACACAAAATTTCTGTAAAATCTGTTATACACACACTTTAAAGTTCATACTATAAGCTCGTTTTCAATTTCAATCTCACTAACCCAACACAAAATTGTTACTCACCTTGTACAAAGTCTCCATCTTGCGAATCCCCTCTTCAAATTTTACTCAATTCTGTCTTAAGAATTCTGGGGACAGAATTTTCTGTCACTTCAGGAAGTTTATACAACCATTTATGCTAATACTGAGCTATTTTGATGTTATTTTAAAGAAATATTACAGTTTTACGTATATTCTATATGTTAAAATGATATTACTAGAGCAAATAATACTTGCAGAGCTCAAAATTTTGTATTCAACTACTGTGGAAAGACTACAAGTAACGAAGACGCAAGAAAAAACAAACTACGTCGTCCCACTTCAAAATAGAAGCGGCCTAAAATAACAACAACAGCAAAACATTCCATGACAAAGTTCGACTATTTACAACTCCTACCCTTTTAAACAATGGGGACATTGTTTCCTCGTCGCCGTAGAATGTTAATCAATATTCAGTTTTGTAACTTTTAATACATGTAATAATGACATCAGCATACATACCTATACTACCCAGTTGTAAAAACATGAAAAATACACTAGGTACCTGCAATAACTTACTTATTGGTTAAAATGAATTCTAAAGAAAATACTGGAGGTGGGCTCTTGTGAGCTCACCTCCATATAAAACTTCGTGCCTCCGTAGGTACGAAGAGGAGAGGAATTCCAGCTCTCATGCTGTACACAAGCTAGAGCACACGCAAGAGACCAACTAAGTGTATCCATTCACGCACAATAGGAAAATAAAGTATACCGTGAGAACAAACCCTTATAACAACATACGCATCTCATTTTCCCTATCTTGAGACACAAGCCCGAAATCCCTCACTCCAAAGCAAGTGCATCTCTGCCGTCTACACTTTTCCCCATCAACTCACTCTCTCATTCTCAATTCCATTAATATTCCCTATTTATGTCCATATTCGGCTCATTATTACATTTTCCTCATTACGAACCATTTAATACAATCAATTACTTAACAGAAGTCATTATTTAGGAAATTCATTGTACACACGAGAAAATCTAAATTGCACGTGCCCATGTTTCAATGAACTTGACACGGAAAGAAAGACTTTCTCATTAGCGAATTACTGATTAAATAGTCATTTTACGGAAGCAAATTGCATACTCAGGCAATAATAACTAATATAAATTATATTCCTGTGGAAAAGTCATTTCTTCTGCCAGACGTTTGTGCTTTGTTAGGGTGTACTCACATAAAACTTTTGTCAGCAGGGATTTTCAAATTTGTTGACCTTTTTTCAGCAGGGATTTTTGAATTTGTTGGGGTGTATTACGAAAATTGTTTTTTCAACAGGGAGTTTTAAACTTGCTTCCAACAGACATCATGACAAGCAGCCACAAATCCGACCCCTGGCAAAATATAACAATCAAGGATTGAAAAACAAATTTAACTACGTTTCTTCAAATATAAACCTTGTTTCCTTCATTTTGCCTACTCAGTGTAGCTTATTAATGTTACTGAAACCAACGACAGATAATTTGTCTCTCAAAGCCAGACAGCGAGATAGATTTTAATTCAGTATAACCACATCAAAATTGGTTTATTTGGGTGTTTCTAAAGTAGGAAGCTTCATATTAAACTTTGTGGTTCATATAGTTCCCTCCCGGCTTCACATTCAATATGAGATATCTCCAATAGTTTAAAACTAATTGAAATAGCAGTAGGGATCTCGCAGCACTTGTGTTACCCATTTAGCTCTCAGGTGAGAACTTTGGAGGACCATACTCTGACGTGCGATTGGTTAGTCTTGTTAAATCTCGGAACAAAATTCTTCATTTCCAGATTTCCAAAGTTAAAAGAGCTAGCCTGGTGAAACGCCCTTTGATTTTGGGGAAGGATAAAATTTTTGCGGGAGATTTTAGATGGATCATTGAAAACCCTTCTTATTCATTATTAAGGTCCCGGAGAAAGCTTTCCGAAACCGGGATTTTCCTTGCAATTGAAAGAAGTGTCAAGTCTTTGAAAGAGACTAGGTCTGAGTTGACATATTGGGCAATCACCCACAGAGATGTTGAGACACTTAAAGTGTCATCTAATTTTGCTCAAACTTTATTCAGAATATCCATATTTTTGTGTTCCTTTTGTTTTGCTTCCTTTGTTTCTGAAATTAACACGAAGTTTTTTAAACTGACAGTATTTTACTAAAGTACATTCTCTATATAATGGTTCCCTCTACGATGGGTTTCCATCTCTAGTGTCTTTCTTAAATTCTCCCGTGCATTCTCGGTTGCAATTCTGTTGTGCCTTGTCCCATGATTATATATAAAAATATATACCTATGTAAACTATATATAATGTGTGTATCTAATAGTAGCACTCCATATAATGGTTTTAGCTATGCTATGATCATAAAACAGTTCCCACGACCAATTTTACTTTTATACATGGATTTAGGATGTGCAAACATTTAGCTACCACTTAAACTCTGTGCACAATGGCGGGACGCGGCACACTGAAATCCAAAGCAAGAGGTGTACTATTTGTAACAGTTGTAGCTTATACATAGAACGCGCATACTAATGTAATATTATTTAATTAGCTATCCGTCATGTATCTACATAAGCTTGATTGATTGAATCCTGTATTTTGTTCGATCACAATTTGAGTATTATAGGAACAACTGTGGCTTTCGTTGTTACATGGTGTCGTGCATTAAAGATTAATACAATGAATAAATTAAGCAAGAGAAAAGTGAAATAAGTGGTATTACTTAAAAAGTTAATCAAAAACGACATTTTACAATTATATATTCTAGAACGAAAGTCAAATTAAGGTCTCCAAAAAACTTAGTCTACCCAAAATCCAGTTATTTCGAAATGTTTTGAACAAAATAGTATAAACAACTTCTGGAGCTAGAATTTTTACGCAACAAGCATTCATAACCACTCAAAAAGTTTAAATATGGTTTCTGATACAAGATTTATATGATGGCTTTTCAATAGAGTGAGTATAGTAGCCGAATTTTACGAATCCTTTTGAAACCCTCATATGCAAATAGGGAGTAGACTGTAAGCCCCAGAAAAACAAGATAACACTTTGAGCACCTCCTTGCGAACAGTTACTCGAAATTTTCATAACAGGATTTTGAAAGCATTCGTTTTCGTTCGTCGATCAAAACTTGAGGAACAATTTTATTTTTTGAATTCAAAATGAACTAAAATTGACCTATCGAATCTAAAATATAATACCACTGATTCAGCAAGAATTATCCAACAATTTGACGTAGCCCATGAATATGCTGCCATGCATCCAATTTTTGGTTCGATAAAAACTGAGATCTTGAGTTTCCGATATTACCCGCCGATAATTTTAAAGAAACGCATGATTCATTAAATCATAATTTTCTCCGGTTGCAAAACCGATCATGAACTTAGAGCTACTAGCTGGAAATATACACTAACATTTCTAGCACATTGAGTATAGCTAGGAAATTACAGTGCGAGTGACGATTCTGTTGAGTTAACAAGTTAATGATTATTTTATTTTTTCAGTTGTGCCTGATTCACAGACAAGTCGTGGAATCAAATTCGATCAAATCATATTCCTTAATCCCAAAAATTTGTATAATTCAATGTCATCTATAGTACCTAAAGCCAGATAAAACAAGTATACTCGTAATCACAATTCTTACCTTAAAATAGCAAACGTAATTCGAAAATTTCCGAAACCATTAGTATAATTAAATACTTGGATTTACATTCAGCTAATCAGCCCTCGTAAATATCACATCCTAATTTAGAATACACAATTATTCCCTGTGGAAAGAACCATCTCCAGTTCTCTTCGCTCGTTGGGCAATTAGTTCAGGTGAAGCGGACCTCAAATCATACGCTAAGCCAATCCAGTTTAAAAACTCAATGGCATACTTGGAAGTATTCCAAATCGTTGCTTTTTCAGCAGACCTGTAGTCCCATGGGAATGTGTGGTGATAGTTGTGGTCTCCCTCGCCACTAACAAATATATTGATCACTTTAATTCTTGATGGAGCCAAGTACCTAAGAACACGTTAGGACACATATAAAGCAAATAAGTGAAATTATTTTTATTAATTATTTTTATTAAATTATTGGAAACCTACACACCGGTAGATATTTGAATTTTCATTCATTTCATCATCCTGCAAATAAGATTTCCGTTGTAGATGCACTGACACACAGAGAATTTAGCGTATGTAATGAAGAATTTCTTGCTGAAGAATTATCACATATACGTAATACTCCAATAAAAAATGGCTACCCAATAAAATTTATTCAAAGAAGAATTGAAAGAATGAGAACAAAATTTAAAGGTTTGAATAACAAACATCAAGAAACAAATGAATCATTACCTCCAGTTATAAATAATACTCCAGATATACAGATCCGTACTGAAGAAGAAAGAAGAATCGATGATGTTGTTGATAATATGTTTACAGACGATCAAATACAAGAACAAAGATGGGTAGCTATACCTTTCATTGGCTCTGCTTCAAACAACATTGCAAATCTCCTCCGCCGTACATTTAAATGGAAACCTACATTTACTCCTGGTATCAAAATAAAGAATTTTTTAAATACTGTGAAAGACCGAGAAGAATTAAACATGGGAGGAATATACCAAATAAATTGTGGTTCATGCAATTCTATATATATTGGAGAAACTGGAAGACCTCTAGAAGTCAGAATTAGTGAACACAAAATACATAGAAGAATACGTAGAAAAAAATAATTACAAGAAATCTGCTGTAGCTAACCATATTCATAGAACGAAATTGAACCATCGAATTGAATGGAAAGATTCTAAGTTTATCTTGAAAGAACCTGCTCCATTTTTAAGAGAAGTTAAAGAAGGATTACTAATTCAGCAAAGCAAACATCCCTTGATGAACGTCAATAAGGGTTACATATTAAGTGATGCTTGAAAACCAATTATTCCAAAATTGAATATAATTCTTTAGCTATTATTATACAATTTAAAAATATATTTTGTAAAAACAATAATATAATTTAATGTTTCAATTTTTTAAAAAAATTAGTACGATTGAAAATGAAGCTAGTTTAGATGTTTAGCATTTAGTTGTAGATAGCCCGAAGATGAACACAGTTGTTGTTCGAAAGCTTGCTATTTATAATAAAAATGGATTCCACTGAAACCAATTTAAATGTGAAAAAGAAATTATTTTAAATTATTTTCCGACCAATCTAATACAATCAGTAGTAGATTACTTGTCGTATGGTTTTGAGCCCCAGGAGCTATGTGCAAAACTGTTAATCAACCCCGTCATATGATAACCATACGTGATACAGAGGGTTGTCATCTCCAATGTATTAAGAATATGATCCCATCCCAAGAGCCAGATGATTAATGTTGGTACTAAAGTAGTCATTGGACCGAGCCAGTAGTAGTTTCTGCAAAGATCAAAATCGTTGCCTAAATTAAGTGATCTAATGGTGCAATTTAACTACAGTTGGTTTGGGTATCGAAAAAATAAATGTTATTGACAAGGAAAAGCAAATGAAACAATTTGAAGGGATACAATTCCAGATTTTGTACCTCAGCTGCCACATGACAACTTTGTCCTTGTCCAAATCGTCTGTTACAATATTGTTCCGAGAATTGTTCAGAAACATCTGGTGGTTGTACATACAGAACCACCCAATGTGGGCAAAGAATAACCCTCGTGTGGGATTATGAGGATCCCCTGCCGTGTCTGAGAATTTATGATGTTGTCTATGCCATCTCGCCCAAAGGTGTATTGGGCCCTTGTTAACATATTGTAATAAAGCTCAAGTTCAAATTAGGAACTTGTCATTAATTATTTTACTATCAAAACTTAAATATCACTTATATTTCATTCAGGGCAAGCAGGAAACGTCTTGGAAACAATTACCTGAATTAAATAAGTAGTAAAATGATTTCGTTAAATTAGTTTCGAGCTTACTTGAAATGACAGTGTCGAACATATCATGAAGAAGATCCTAAGTGGTAATTTAGCTTTGTAAGCTCTATGTGACCATAACCGATGAGTTCCTGCGACGCTACTGATGAGTACTATCTGCTCAAAAGCAAAACCTGTAAACAATATGTTTTTTTTAAACTTCCATATTTTAAATATTGTTTAATGTAAATACTTACTAAATAATAATAGTTTCCAAGAAATCTGGCCAGTTATGATTTTTGTTATGGCGTAAACAGCGACTACGTGAGACACAATTAGCAGAGTCGTTATCACCCAATTTATTCTTCGAAAGCTTTTTCCAGACGAATATTAGTTTTAGGACTTAAACTGATTCCTTGGTACTTTGGGATTTCAGCAAGCTCTGAATTTACAGCCATTTCGATAAATGAATGGCGCTGCGATGGATGTGCGAAAGACTTTTTTCAGTTGACTGCTGCACGATTGTAACGCCGGGCACAGCAACACTGCTACTGTAGCTGATTGCGTACCTGGCAAAAGAGCTACAAACTGTTTTTAAGGGTAATCCGGTAGCAAAAAGGTTGTACAGAAAAACCTAGTGCTGGCATACTACCTGTAAAAAGCATGTTTTTGAGAGTCATGTGTGTGCTTATATTTGGAATTATAGATAAGGACGTTTTACGTACGGTCTTAACACTATACAATTAGAAAAACTATCTGCAGTCTCTAAATGAAAATGTGTTCTATTAAAAATAAATCTTGGGTTGGGTAATTTCAGGGAGTAAGCCTGTGCTTAAGAAGTCGATTCCCTATGGCTAATTTGATAGAAGGAATTATGTATGTGTAAATAACAATGAGATTTGCGTATGCACTTTACCTGTGTAAATAGTAACTTGTGAAGAATATAAATTAACGAGAGAAAGAATCCAAATGAGACTTAAGGAATCATGTAATTTCTTCCTTTTATATAAGTGCATCGATTTTTTTTTCAAGGTCTAAAATTTAACCTCATTGATGAACATTGGACAGTTCAACCTTAGATTCTCACTCCTGAATGTCATTAAAGTCATGGTTACAATTAAGTTGAATTCAGTGAATACAGGTTACCCGTAAATATTTGACTCAGTGCTCGGACTGGGTACGGGTAATACTCGGATACATGGGTACGGGTATGGGTACTACCCGGCTACAGAAGTTGCGTAATCGCAAATACGCGGGTACTACCCGGGTACTCTGGATTTTAGACAATAAAGTGGGTACAGGTGCGGGTACGGGTATGGGTACTCACTCAGAGACAATCGGGCAGTACCCAATAGATACGGGTATCACCATGTAAAATACCTGTACCCGTGGGTACTGTACCCGAGTATTTTTGGGTACTTCAAGGATTCCTATTGGGATGGATTACTAGGGCTAACAATAAGACATGTCAAACGTGGAGATGCTTGTTTCTTTGTATACAGATACTTGCGTTAGTTTGTTTCCATGGTAGAATTGCAGCGTCCGAAATTCCACCTCAATTGTTTCAACAACGCTTCTAATATTTTATTTCTAATTTTGCTTCACGTTTTATAGATGTGTATGTAATTCTCACCCTAGAAACTTATATAATAGCAGCTCAGAAAGCCCAAGTTTTCCTAGCAATTCCTGGGGTTTCAAACCATTTTTGGAAAATTGTTTTTATGAGATTTAAAACGTGAAGAAATTGATATTGAAAAGACGACTAAGTAAATTTAAAAATTTATGGGAAAGAGTTTGCTGCAACGCGGGGGGATCAAATATTTTGTAAGTCCATTTCTTATGCACACTACAGGAGACCCAAATGATTATGGTCAACGTATTGAGACATATATTCTCTCGATTTAGGGCATATTGCTTGTCTAGAGTGTGCTGGAAAATCCTATGTTTACATCTCTCTCCAGGATTATTCATTACATAGCTTCCAGCTTTTGTAACTGACTTCTTAATTGTCTTCTAATCCAGTTGTCCAGAAAACCATAGAGTGCAAATAAACCGTCACATTTTATCCAGGGAAATTCTTGTTTTATCACCAGAAATGAGGTTTTTAATCTGTTCCATGAGATTTCGTTGACTCATAATTTTTTATTTTGCATACTTTCTGGACCATGGTCGTTGTGGTCTGGGCTGGTCCTGAAGCTGGACCAATTGTATCTGGTCTGGTCCAAGTGTTGGATCAGACCGGACCAGACCAATAACGGACAATTATAAATGGTCCGGACCAGACCATTGACATCCCTAATCGCAATACAATGTTAATGATGAATTGTATTTATTTTAAAAAAAATTGAAATTACAGATAATCTTTTGAAGTACATACTGAATGTCATATAGTAGATCCCAAGGTATGACAAACTATCTGCCAAAACGTTATAGAGATGCGACCATAACGTATTATTTTACAATGTTAGTGTAATCTTGGGTATAAAGGGTCGATATCTAAAAGGAAATCATTATTTAGGGACATTCATCGTACCAGAAAATCCATATTGCACGTGCCCATATCCCAATGAACTTGACACGGAAAGGAAGGCTTTCTCATTAGTGAATTACTGATTAAATAATTAAGTCATGTTACGGAAGCAAAGTTCTCAGGCAATAACATTAATGAATAACTGATGCAAATTCTCTTCCTGTGAAAAATGCATTTATTCAGTCAGTCGTTTCTGCTTTGATAGGCCTTAATCCCAAAGGTTTGTAAAACATTTAAAACATCCTGTATTCCAATAAAACATTAAACACGTTATTAAAGCGTTTCGATTGTTTCTACTTCCGTTAACGGTAATGTTCAGGAAGCAAAGTGCTCAGAAAATAAAATTAATGAAACCCGACATTCAGTGTCATTTTCCTTCCTTGTAGTCCTTCAGTCAGTGGGACGTTTCTGCTTTGAAGGTCGTGAACCATGGAGGTTTTTGGAAACACATTCAAAGAATAATCTACGTTACAACAACAGAAATCATTTATCAAGTGTTTTATTTTTTTCTACTTCGTTATTTACCTTTTCGATTGTGTGGTAATCGGGTACAAAACCAACGTTGTTTTTCATGACAAAAAACTAATTTTTCAATGCAACTCTCGGTCAGCATTTGTGTTTTAATCGTTTGTTTCACAGCGTTTCCCACAACATTTAGCAAAGATCATTCCACACATTTCCACAACTTGGAATTTTTGCAATGGGTGTTTCGAGACTGTTTGAAAGTCCTTTACATATACCCCTAAAATGGTGCTGGAGAATCTTCGCGAAAACACACACCCACTTGTTCACTTCACAACCCCTTTTGAGGAATCTCGAGACGGACCTTTTTTCAGACTAATTGAATACATCCAGGCCCATTCAAAACCATCCAATTGTCAGTCAGTCTTTTTAATCTTTAACAGAGAAGTACTGAAATCGTCAAAAACGTTTTCTGCTTATGCATCTAAAAGCGTGGGTTTCCTACCAACTTACAAGGTCCAACCGTACGTCACACTAGGGCTAATAATAAAAGCCCAGACCATAACAGAATATCAAAGGGGCAACAATTACTTCCACAAATTTTACAATTTAAATCATCGTCATGGCAACTTACATTGGTTTTCTGGGGTATTTCTTTTAAATGAAAGTCACAGCCCCAAATCCCGAAAGATTTCAACCAAGGGAATTTTTATCCATTCTTGGCAAAAATTGTGCCGCAAATGTTTCCACGAGAATTGGAAGTTTCATGACCTTCAAATTGGTCAATACTTGAACGAATATGATGGATTCCGAGAAAAACTCCAAAGCTACTGTGAATACCAAAGCCAGCACAAAATCTACCGCCCAGAACCTGGCATGAATGACTATGATGAAATGGCCTATAGCGTAGTTACTACTTTGCTTAACGAAGGTAAACATATATTTGTGTCAAAAATGGGTTTGACGAACTATGAATTCATTATAATGGCGATTGCGAAGCATCATTTCTCAAATTCTAGTTTTTTTAGTTCCTTACACCAACTATTACTATTACCAGTTCAATCTAAAAAAAATGGAGACACAACACATGAGTCCCGGATCTCATTTCACTCCCTTGTAAATACACAAGCATTTCTACCCTTGTGGACCGATAGCTTGATGTTCGTTTCCTGTGCCGGAGTGGAAGCATCTCTAACCTACAAAATTTATAGCCACCCATTTAATAGTGACACGTGGCTATGCATTGTTGGATTTGCAATCGTCACGGTGATTTTCCTGAAATTCCATGGAAAACAAAAATCGAATAAAATATACGCAATGCTCATATTGCCACTACGAGCACTTTTGGAGCAATTAGATACGGAAGCGGCGGATGTTCCAAAGACAAGGAAACTCAAAATGGTCATGATCCCATGGTTATTGGCGTCCATTGTTTTGAGCAATGCATACAAAGGGATCCTTACTTCGGACCTCACAGCTATTAAACCTTTTAGTGGTCTCGAAGGTTTTGATAACCTCACGGATTTTGATTTGATGGTAGCTCCGAAACCAGAATATATTAATCAAACATGGGAAAAGGAATTTCACGACGTTTCTTTACATGTAACCCTTTTTTCCATGATTCCGCCTTCACAGAATGACTTATTACGGATACTGAAACCAACTACAGATAATTTGTCTCTCGAAGCCAGAGAGCGAGATAGATTTCAACTCACTATAACCACACCAAAATTAGTTTATTTGCAAGCTTCTAAAATAGGAACTTTCATATTAAACTTTGTGGTCCATAAAGTCCCCTCCTGGCTTGACATTCAATACCAAATATCTCCAAGGAGTTTAGAATTAATTGAAAAGGCTGTAGGGATCTCCCAGCACTTGTGTTATCCATTTAACCCACAGATGAGAACTTTGGAGGACCGTACTCTGACCTGTGATCAGGTAGCCTTTTTGGATTTTCAGAGCAACATTCTGAATTTCCGGATTTCCAAGGGTAAAAGAGCGAGCCTGATGAGACGCCCATTGATTTTGGGGAAGGAGAAAATTTTTGCGGGAGACTTCGGATGGAGCTTTGAAAACTCATCTTCTTATTCATTATTGAGTTTCTTGAGGAAGCTTTACGAAACCGGGATTTTCCTTTGGATTGAAAGAAGGGTTAAGTCTTTGCAAGAGACTGGGTCCGAGTTGAAATATTGGACAATCGCCCGAAGAGGCGTTGAGACGCTTAAAGTGTCATCTAATTTTGCGCAAACTTTATTCAGAATATTCTTATTCTTGTGTTCCTTTTGTTTTGCTTCCTTTGTTTCAGAAATGATTACGAAGCTTTTTAAGCTGACATTATTTTACTGAAGTAGTCTCTATATAGCGGTTTCCTGTAAGATAGGTTACCCTGTATATTGTCCTTCTCATGTTCTGCTGTGCATTTTCCCAGGAGTATATAGGGATACCTATATAAACTACATATAATGTATATACCCAAGAGTAGTACTCCATATAATATATTCGTTATATAACGGCCTTAAAATAGGTCCCGAGACTAATTTCACTTTTTGCATAGTGATTTAGGATGGTCAAACATTTAGCTACCATTTAAACTCAGCACGCAATGGCGGAAAGTACACTGAAATTAAATACAAGTGGTTCACTATATGTTACAGTAATATAACGTGCAAACTTATGTAATACTATTATAATTACCTATCCGTCACGTATATAAGATTGAGTACATGAATCCTATATTATGTTGTTCATCATTCGTACACACCATGGGTTTTACGGGAACAACTATTGCTTTCATTGTTAAATAGTGTTATGCATTAAAGATTAAAACAATGAATAAATGTAGCACGATAAAATTGGAATAAGTAGTATTACGTTAACAATTAATTTTACATTAAGTATTTAAGTCATTTTACAATTAGATATTGCAGAACGAAAGTCAAATTACGGTCTCCAAAAAACTTAGTCGATCCAGAATCCAATCGTTTCGAAATGTTGCGACAAAATAGTAGCAAAAATTTCTGGAGGTATAGTATTTTTATCTAATAAGCATTCATAACCATTCATAGAGTTTAAATGTGGTTTGTGACAGAAGACTTATATCTTGGCTTTTCAATATAGTAGGGGCCGATTTTTAGAATTCGAAACCCTCATATACAAATAGAGAATATACTGTGGAAACCATGCATGCATCATTTCATTCATTCTGAAATATTTCAAGAGTTGAGTGAACTTGAGTGAACTCAAAACTTATCAATTTATGTAATGAATGAGCTTGAATTGAACTGTTTGGCAAATTCAACGAACATGAATGAACGTGAATGTCTAGGTACGATTAAGAGATCTGAATTGAACTGATTGTGAATGTGAGAATACGTCTTACAGAACTCTGATTTAACGTATACAGTATGTTCCTAATGCTTAAACTGATTCAAACCATCAAAGAGCTAAATAATTTCGGCAGATATTCCTGGAAATTTCAAACTTAAAATAAGATTTAAGATTGAAATAAGAACTTTAAATTAAATATTCATGATTGAGCTGAATGGATTCAAGGGTAGGATAATATGAACATGAATTGAACTTTTTATTTTACCGTTCAATTTGAGAGAACGTGACTGAACGCAAAAGGACCTACGTAAGAATTGAACTGAGTGTTAATGGCATAACCAATAACAATGAACTGAGTGTGATTGAACGTTGCGCGAAAGAAAATAAAATGGACTGAAATTGAATTATTGAACTTTTCCCCAAAGTTGCATGCATGCCCATGTAGCACAGAAAAACATGAACACGTGAAATTTACGGTATCCTTTGGGTAACTATTTAACGTTGAAATTATCGAAGATTAAAAAACCAAGTTAAACCGTTACTATTCACGTAACTACAAAGGAGTGAATACAATCACGTTTATATCACCCAAAATTTTCACCGCGAAAATTCTTGAATATTTTGATCGCAAGTCTGCGTAAATTATACGACAATAATTCAACGAGAATTTCACGTGTTGTTTTTAGCGTCAATTTTACGAAGAAAAATAACCATTTATCTTCATTTCTGTTGGCGCTCTGAAATGGGCTTAAACAAAAAACTAGTTATTTGCGCATGTTTGCACGAATTTCTCCAACTAAAGAGCTCTCAGTATGCACGATTGAAGCCATCTTTTCCATCACAAGTGCATGTGCCGATTAACGGATACCTCAAGAAATTTTGGATCTCGGGGAAATTCAGGTATATTTTATTTTAATTGGTGGGTTAAATAGTAGAAATTATATAATTGTATGGCTAAATATAGTGATCGTCATGTTCGACGGATAGCTGCAAAAAGTGTAAATGAGTGTCTCGAATTTATACGAGAAGTGCCGATACGTGATCAGCATGTTCGCGTGGAAGATGATTCACACGAAAACAATAATAATATCGTCGATAACGCAAACAGTCAAACTTATTCTCTTCCATTAAATTCAAGAATTGATCAAACAATTTGTACTAGGTCTGAGAAGGCATTTATTTCTAATTTAAGACAATGGGCCATTGAAGAAAATGTCAAAACCTTATCAAAGTTACTTAAAAACTTAAATTGTAACTTGCACTTGAACAACTTACCATTTGATGCAAGATCTTTTTTAGGAACGCCTAGAGTGACCATTGTAAGTGAAATTAAACCGGGCAAGTACATTCATTTCGGTCTTCGAAAGGGACTGTTGAATAGAATCGGCGATTCAGATTGGAGCGAAATTTCTTTCGATGTTAGTGTGGATGGATTACCTTTAGCAAAAAGTTCAAGCAGTCAAATATGGCCCATTCAGTGTCGAATTGTAAGCGTGGAACAAAAGCCCTTCATTGTAGGCATTTACCACGGTGATGCTAAGCCGGATGATTCCAATGAATATTTACGTGCATTTGTAGATGAAGCTCAACAGCTACTAAATTCAGGCCTTTTTCATCGAGGGAAGCATATTTCAGTTTCTCTAAGGGCAATAATAGCAGATGCGCCAGCCCGATCCTTCATTACAAAAACTACAGGCCATACTGGCTATTTTGCTTGCAGCAAATGCAATCAAAAAGGTACATATAGCAACCGAAGAGTGGTATTTGAATCTCAAAAAGCTGAATCCAGAACGAATGAATCTGTTCGATCGCTACAGCATCCTGAATTTTATGACGTAAATTGCATTTTGGATCAGCTAAATGTGGGATTTGTGACCGATATACCTTTTGAATATTTACATTTAGTTTTGTTGGGTGGTACCAAGAAGCTGCTTAATGTATGGGCTCACAGTTCCAGTTTCAAAGGCAGACTAAGTAGGCAACAATTAAATCAATTGTCAAGAAATCTCACAAATCAGTGTAAGTATGTGCCGTGGGATTCTGCCAGGAAGCCCAGAAGTGCACAGAGTTGAGACTATTCCTACTATACCTAGCTCCAGTAGTACTGCGGAAAATTCTCTCCTCAAAATATTATGACCATTTTATGTGCTTTCAAGTGGCTATACTAATTTTGAGTAACAAAGTATTGATTTGTAATTACATAGATTACGCACAGACATTATTAGAATATTTTGTGGCTGACTTTCAGAGACTTTATGGGTTTGAACATCTGTCATTTAATATTCATGGTCTTTTACACTTGGTCTCAGATTGTCGAAAGTTTGGTACCCTCGATACGTTTAGCGCTTTTCCATATGAAAATAATTTACAGTGTGTTAAAAAGAATATTCGCGGCCATGCAAAACCATTAGAACAAATTTATAGACGATATGCAGAATCAGAAAATCATTTTCATTCCAACCCGTCGTTAATTGAAATAAATTATCCCTATTTAAGCTCTGACCGAAAATCGCTTCAGTTTAAAACTTTTGTCCTATCTTTCAAGTTTCCCAACAATATTTGTGTGATTAAAAATGGTGCAGTGTTTGAAATTAAATCTTTTGACGAAGTGAATGGTGTTACTTGTGTCAAAGGGAAACGATTTACTTTGCTAACTGACTTTTATGTTCGCCCTTGCAAATCCAGTGACATGAATATTACAAAAATTTGTCGGTCACGATTTGTGGACATGGATATTTCTGTTGATATGATTGTATTAAAAGCATTTTTGATTCATTATAAAGAAGTAAATTTTGTATGTATTCCAGTGCTGCACTCGTTTCAAAAATGAACTATTGGGTTGTCGTATTTGATAGAGATGACGGGGATGAAGTCTCGCATATTCCAGATATTTGGTTTGACAAGGAGAAACAACGATGTTACTGGCCTACGTTTATGTCTACCCAAGGAATAAGCAGCGCAATTACCAGAGGAACAAAACCATCCGCAGACTGGGATCTATTAGATATATCTAAAAAATATGTCCTTACAGTAAGAATAATTATAACAATCTTCCTGAAATCTATCTGAAATTATCTTCCAGGGGAAAATAATTTCTGGCAGGGAAAATCTTGAAGGGAAGATATTATTTTTGTTAACAGGGATTTTTTAATTCGTTTACATTTTTGTCGGGGATTTGTTATCTTACAGGGAAATTATTTTTGCCAACACGGATTTTTAAAATCGTGGACCTTTGTTTCAGTAAGGATTTTTGATATCGTTAAGGACATCCTTGCAGGGTCATTTGATTCAGCAGGCAAATGCAGAAATGATGTTCCTGAGAGAGTTACAAAAATCCGGCCCTTGGTCCGAACTAGTACACTGTGTCATATAATATTATATTTTGTTTTTAACAGTGACTATACTTGAGGCACGACAGAAAGCTAATCGTATTGTGGAGAGCGATGCAAGTAGTACCGATACTGAAGCACCGAGGAAGCGAAAACTTCCAGTTCGTTTTGCAGAATCTTCCAACAGTGCCAAGAGAGCGAAGCATGTCTCCAGAACTCAAACTCATGTAGCAACTGCTTCGATCCCACCTCCACCACCGAAAGCATTGCAATCAACGAATGAACAAATAGTGTCTACATCCCGAACAGTCCCTGACGTTCCGATTTTAATCAATTCAGCAGAGCAACTACCTACAAAGGGTAAGTGGTTATATGAACTATTTTCAAACAATTTAGTTATTCAAAAAATAATTGTTTCATTCTAAACTTTTGACAGATTCAGAAAACGGATTTGAAAAGTTAGTGCTCGCTGGGATTGCTGTTCTCAAAGTACGAATTCGAGCAATTCAGGACGCGCAGACAATTATTTTGGAACAGATTCGTGAGCTGCGCTCCACCAATGCTTTGCCTGGACGTGTTAAAAAAGTTAAATTACCCGTTGAAAGTTTGGAAGACTTAGACGGTCTTGAGGTGAAGATTGGTTCAGATCCGGATGCGTACTCTGATTTGGTAAGTGAACTAAAAATGTACCTGTCTAAAATATTTGCTTAAATAGTCACATGTCGAATATTTATTAATTTTTACGCTCTAATCCTTTCAGGCAAATTCGTTGGATTGGATTGGTGGTCGTACAGTTCGACGCTGTACCAATAACGCTCTTCGAAAGTTGATGACTGACAAGGTTGCACAACAGCTGAATTGGAAGGGTGCTAATGAAAAGAGGGCATTTAAATCGTTTGAAGTTTGTACAATTTTGATTGGTATTGGACTATTTTCTGTATCATTAGATTTAATATACCACCTCATTGTTGATGTAAAAAAATTATTTTTAAGTATTTTTTTGTTTTAACTTTATGTAGAATCTGTACATTCGTTTTTTGGGAAAGTGGAAGGAAATCAAGCATTGATTCAGGATGCGATAAAGGATTGGTTGAAAGCCGCTCCTACTCGATTTAAGAGGTATTGTTCAAATTACATTTTTGAAAATTTTTGCTTTTTGATTAATGTAACTAATCAACTAAGGCAGAATTGTTTTAATTTTTCAAGGCAGCTCGGTCAGACCAGAGGTGAGGAAATACCATTAGATGAGGAACGTGATGAAGAGGATTCTCTACTGAATTAGCACTACTTTTCCAGTTTGTTTTATTTTGTAGCGTTCAACTAATTAAAAATATTATTGGAGTAGTAAATCCATGTTCTCGTTTGAACTTTTGTGTTACACACTATATATTTTAATAAAGAAACCCCAATGTGAAAATACTGTATCAATTCCTTACAGCGTTGTCATATCTTCAATATGCAGTAAAGAGACCAATCCGTAAAAAAGGGTCAAATAATTTACGTTAATTTCAAGGTACTTAATCGACGCATCATTGCCCGGACATTATCGTCGTACATTTACCGTAAATTTACCATTTGGTCACTATAAATCACCGTACAATTAACGCGATTTGCACCGTTTTAAGGGGTGCAAATTGCGTTAAATTGACGTTTCTGTGCTACATGGGTGGTGTAGTAGTAAGAAAGACCAAAAAAGCAATATAACACTTCGATCACTTCCTTGAATGCATTTGCTTTAAAATTGCGTAACTGGATTTTTAAAGCATTCGTCTGGATCAAAACTTGTAGAACAATTTTAATTCTTGAATTCAAAAAGAACTAATATTGACTTATCGAATCTTAAATATTAAAATACCACTTATTCAGCAAGAATTATCCATCAATTAATTTACACACAACGCTTAGTTACATTGTTTATCCCTCAAATAAGTTCGCATAATAACGAAGCGATGTAGAATGAGCGTGCTGAATGCATAGAAACACAAATATGTCCAAAAAATGAATGGTAAAGAATGGGAATAATCGATGTTGTTTATCACCAGGATCCCACAAGCACAGTACGTATGTATATACAAATAATTTTCCTCCAAGAAGTTTCATTCTAGGTTTACGGGGGCGATTATAATAAAGCAAATTTGGTAATTTCTGTAAATTACACTATGAACAATGCAGCATGTGCACTTGCAGAGTCCAATAAAGGAATAGAACCTTCAACATGAAAGACATGTTTCCTGAGACGTACAATTAATATAAATAGCTTTGTCCAAGAAGACAATTTAAATTACTTGCTTGGAAAAATGGATACTTGGCTTTACAGAATTTACAATCATACAGTCCTGCTATAGCCCTTTGTTAAAGTGAGATATTTATGTGTAAAGTTAACATTGAAATCAGAGGATACTTAAAGCATTGTTTGTTTTCAGATTTATGCTATTAAGACATCATTTTAATTTGTGGTTTATTGTGTGATACTTTCATGCCTAAAATTAGCGAAAAATAGATGCTAATCGACTAGTCCAAATTCCTTGAAAACAGATATCCTATCGCAAGGGTTGGATTTCTTTCCAGGGAGAAGAAATCTCTGGCGACGGGAAAAAATCAGACTGGAAACATTTCAAAGAGAAAGAAGGATTTTTGGTGAACAGGGATTTCGTGAGTTTGTTGGCCATACATTTTTTAATTTGTTGGTACCTTTTATGCAATCTTTTTTAAAACAGGGACTCTCAAAAATATTGACCTTTTTTACGTTTATTTCTGCATATCTGCATAGCTGATTTTAAAAGACAAGCCTTCGGTTACTTGCATTGTGACGCTACGTTTTAAAAATTAAATACCATGTAGCATTTTGCAAGTTCGAGTATCTGTAATTGCACTTGAAAAGATGGAATTACAAGTAACGTTTAAAAAATTCGAATTTTACAGAGCGCTTGAAAAACCTGAATTCTTATATCTAAGCATAAGGCTTCCATCCGACCGGATAAATCGAATATCCGATCCGAATCCGATCCGAACCAAAATTTTCGGATAAATTTTCTTATTATCCGATCCGACCGTTACGGATCGGATAAAAATTTTATTCATCCGTATCCGATCCGAAAATTTCGGATCGGATAAGTGCATTATCCGATCCGACCCGCGGGTATCCGAAATTATCCGAATTGATACCATTGGATGATAAAAAAAAGTTTTAGGAATTTAGACTGCAAAAATGCATTAGCTTTTTACTACATCACAATATTACCCAATTTTGCATACATTACGTCATACGTACAAACTGAAGAAAAACTTTACAAACACTGCTGTAAATGTGAAGCACAGAATTAATAAGAAAACACGTAAAAAGTGGCACAGTTACTCCTTGGACAAATTGTTGTTGCACACTTCGTTCCTATTTGTCGATCGAAGGCGATAAAAATTTGATTTTCGGATATCCGTCGGATTATCCGATATTTATTATTTGTCATCCGAACCGATCGGATAAAGTCGTTTCCAAATCCGATCCGAATCCGATGACTGGATAAGGGGTACGTATCCGATCCGATCGGATTGTGTTCGGATCGGATAAGTAGTGTATCCGATCCGAAATTTCGGATATCCGATCTTCGGATATCCGAGGATCATCTAATCGGATGGAAGCCTTATCTAAGCATATACAAGTCATATTCATTTATGTTTTGGCATTTGGCATAGAACACTAAATTGAAACTTAGAAACATGGATTTTGGGTTCTTGGGATGAAGCGCTTCTTCTATAAAACTGTGTGACAATGTCAACACTGCTGAAGCTCTCACACAACTGAAAAAATATACAGTTTTGATGTGTACTTTAATATTGTGACACTATTTTCTTTTTTACGTATGTACATATATATTGATACGATATTAGCAGATATTCCAAAATTCGAATGATATTTTTTTCCAACCGTGTCTTGCTGTAATATCTCTAAAATTGTTAACACAAGTTGTAACATAGTTTCCTAATTAAAGTAAAATGTTAAACATCACTCCGAAAAATAACGTTTCACAAAATTATTTCACACCTAAACATTGGAATTAAAATCTTTCCAGCCAAAAGTGTAAAACTACAAGCAGGAAACTGCCAGGGACTCAGATCACATATGTTAAAGCGGCAATTACGTACAAACTATCAAAATTCAATTTTTGAAACAATGTATTCTATGATAAGATTTTGCAACTTTATACATTCCTGCATTTGAATTAACTTTGCCAATAACAAATGAAAAGTAAATGCTTAAGGTATAATTACTTTTCAACTTGACCATGACCCTTACCTTGACCATGACTTGAAATATTCATGGTCTACTTGATCTTGATAGCAGCACTGGCCACAAGATCAGAAGCTCAAAAACTTGCTCCATATATACTCCCCCTTGACAAAACTTTGCTTGGGTATACTAATATCGTATTTTGTCTTTGAAACCAATTTGGCTTAAAATAAACTGGGATTGCTAAAAACAAACTGACATTTAATTAATATTTATATATAGTTTGAGATCAAATGAGCTGTGATATTTTCAAAGAAGTATTCCTTAAGTAATAAAGTAACCTTGTGGATAATAACAATATCCTTCAAATATGCTATCATATAAAGAATCATCCTACCATATCATTAAATTCTTACGTTAGAGTTGGTTCTCCACTATCAAGAGCTATCGAAGGTGGGATCATGTCGGATTCCATTAAATCAACAATAGGTTGTACATAAAGTACTGTAGCATTTTGAGTTAATAATAACTTGAATATCATTGTAAACGCTTTTCAAAATTTTGTGGATGCATATACTTATTACGATTACTTAGATACGATAATGTTAAATTCCCTTCACAATTACCTTGACCTTCAACCGCACTGGTATCCATATGTATGCACATCAACATGCTTAGTAGTATAAAAAGTAAGGCTTTAGGGTTTTTTTCATTTTCACTCATATACCAATATAAAAGTGAAGTCTGGGATATAGGTATATCTCGAAGAAATATATGTGCATACGCACTACATTACAGGCTACCATTAATGAACCCTTCCATAAGCTAAACATTTTAAAGTTTAAAGGTTCGAATCCAAAATTTTATATTCCAAGGTAATAACATTTAGAACCCCACATTGACAGCTCCCCAAAGATATCCAATTATAATTATCGAATAAAACCATATTTTCACTTCCAGCTGTCTCACATGTTCTTACTATCCTCTTACGGCTTTGTGAATTTTTTCGTTTTCCCTCAGATACCAATATAAAAAGTGGAGAGGGATATACCTGTATCTCAGGACTATATTTATACGTTTGCATAGACAGAAAACAAAACGCGTTTACAGCTCCCTATCTACGTAATTGAATGAAAATAATGCAGGATTTAATAGTTCAATGGGATTCAAAAATTTTATTTTTCCAGACAAAGTAACTTTGCTTAAAACCCCACATTAACGGGCCCTCGAGACCTCAAGTTGTAAGTGTGCACTACACGTACGGGATGAATTGCTGCTCTCTCCCACGTTCGCTCTGCTACTCTCCTCTCACGTCGCTAATAAATAAATGCAGAACTAAGTCAGTATTAAAATTATGACCCCACACATTTTTATTGTTAAAAACACTTACATACTCGTACATTTTGTACAACAGTTTCCTCATCTCCTTCCAAAAATTCCCGATTGATGACGGGCAGGGCAACAGGAGTGCATCTTCTGGTACATCTGGACAAAAAGGATCTTATATTCCTATGCGGGGTGTACCTATTGCGATGATAGTAAGCGCGAGCTGCTTTGTAGAAAAGCCACAGGACGAATAGACCAACAATAGGCAAGGTCACCCATAAATAAACTAATATTCAAAAAAAGTATGAACACATCATTTTAATCGCTACAGTAATAACTAAACAATTGAAACCCTCAAAATATCACCTTTATACCGCCACAAATCCTGTTGCAGAAGTCCTGTTGCTTCCTCCGCCCACTGCTTTACGTTTTTTGGAAGTAAATCCCCTGGGCACTTCTTGGAATATGGTCTCCGACGAATTCCAGTAACGGAGTCAGACGTTTTTATGCACGCAGTGGTTTTATTTTCGAATTCGAGAAAAATACAATTTTTCAAGAGACAATCTGGACAAGATAGGTAGTACTCACACATTTTGGAAATAAGAGACACAGCTTTGCTCCAGACTCGACAGACTCCAATTTAGTAATCAATATGCTTCATTTAAAGAAATGCGGAAAAAAAAGAAATATTTTCGACGGGATGACTGGCCCATTGACATGTAAATGAATCATAAATTCCCAGACTGATAACTGGGCCTTCAAATATCAATACGGGTTAAGGCGTATTATGCATATTAGTTTTTCAATGCAGTGCTTAATACCAAATTGAAGTGTTTTTATCTCATATCTTGTTATGTTAAATAAAGGGGAAATATTTCCTTCACTACCAACCTTTCCACTAAATCTAGGGTTTGACATTTGTACGCACTTATAATTAGTTTGAATATCAAACAAATATTGAGGGGTACACATTTTTTTGAATTTTTATTCTTTTACAAAACCTGAATACCATTATGTTAAATATTTACCCAGTTCTAACCACACGAATTAAAAAAAATTAAAATGAAGAATCAAAACTTGTAAGCTTTCAAGAAAATAAAATTGAATGACTGAAGAGCAAACGTCAAGAGAAGTTGTAACCGTATAATGGAATCAAGTTTTAAACCAGACGCATAATTTTGTTGACTTATTATCATTTTATGCCAACGTAGCAAAAAATGACATCGAAATGGATGAGAGCTGAGAGGGCTTCGACTATTCCATTGCATGACGGTTCGATTGAAGCAATGTTTTCCATACCTTCGAATGCTAGCGTGTACTCGGCATGTGTGAGCGTGAATAGAATCTTTTACGGTCATCTAACGTTTTTTCTTAAAGCCTGAGTACACTGGGGAATAAAATAATTATTATTGATATTTATAATTTGATCACGTAATTGTATTCCTGTCACTTAAACAAAAATTTTTTGTTTAATGAAAATGTGAATGACAAGAAATGAATTTGGAAATATATCTACCTGTCAGGTTTTTTATTGGATTGTTCTCGACCCAAATAATTTGCTCATAATTACGGGTGGAATTCATGTAGTTTCTCCAACTCGTGTACAAGTGCCCACAACTTCGCTTCAGTTTTTTACATTTATCAACGTTAACATCATTTTTTGCTACAAACTCGACTGAAGGCAAGATTCTTTTAAAAATTCCGGCTTCAGTAATGGGCAAAATGTGTTTACTTGCATCTATGGGAGCATGCATAAATTATATAACGCTAATTTGCCGCATTTTTGACCACCTCCGACCCCGAGTAACGCATACGTAACGCTGTCATCTAATCCCCACTATCATACATAACGCAATGATAAATAATTTATGCATAACTTAAATAATTAGTGCTAAAATTATATCGGAATACTCCCATTAACCTTATTGTGTTAATCCAACTTTTATTCCAATATAGCTACATCGCATTCTGTGAAAGGGCACATTATACACAAACATTTTCACTAAATATGCCAACAATGCCAACGCGTTAAAATCGGGTCTAATCAAATATTGCGTTACGTAAAAGAGTACGCAGACACTACCTACTGTGCGTAAAGTTAGCGTAACGTTAAGAAAAACCACCACCGACCGTCTAAGCGTTATATAATTTATGCATGCCCCCTATCATATTCGTAGCACTAGGAACCTTAGTTGTAAACAAAGAATAATTTCCATCAAAACTATTTAGGACTGACTTTGTAAAATCCGTTTGAACGCTTTCTAGGGTTACCGTACTTGTTAAAGATAATTGCAGAGTCGGATTAATAGATTTGTTTAGATTTTCGCTTGCTATCGGATAATGTAAATTTTCCTCGGGATCAACCGACGACACATTTTGGATTGTTTTTACGATTGTCTGATTACGATTTTTCAAGGAGGATAAAGTTCGGGGAAACTGTACTGATTCAGTCAAATTGTTTTTATCCCATTTTTCAGCCACATCATGATCGTGAGAGTTTATGATTTGAGATTTAAATACGGAATCATTTACGTCTTCCTCTTTCGAACTATTTTTTTTCACAAATTCCGTAACACTTGTTTCCGAAATTTCAAAACCCTCAGTAGTAATGATAGTAACATCGACATTTGAGTTAGCAAAAGAATTTGCATCATAATTGTGGATTTGAAGCTGATCCTTTGGAACTGTGGAGGTTGAATAAAAACGTTCATCTTGTTTTTTTTCATACGGGGATGCACTCACACTCGAGGTTATTGCTGTATAGCTCTTAACAGTGGTGTTAACTTCACTAGAAGATGTAAACGGTATTGTGTCATTAATACTCGGAATTAAAATTGGCTCAGTGTTAGCTTTATCTGGTTTCATGGTGCTGCCTAGACCAACTTCAGGTTTCACTAATTTGCCAAGATTTTTGAAAATAATGAGGCACTTTCTCACATTTGTTGGAATAAAAAATCCCTCATTGCCTGAATTTTTGCACTCAAATCTTTCCTCAGTGTCTATAACAAAAAACTTGTTTTTGCGTACACAATTTCGACATGAAGAAAAATCTGGGGTTACTATTGCAATAAATCACACTATGTTGAGAATACTTATAATTACTAACGCCTTCATTTTTAAAAGTTAACCAAATTAGAAGTTACCGTAAAGAAATGTGGAAGTGATAATGAGAACAAAATTAAAACATGAGAACTCATAGAGACTCACCAAATTGTTGTTATGTCTACCATTAATTTTTTTTAATGTAACGCAGCTAGACATAATACTTAAAACGTTTCTGCAATACATGCTTGGTCCCACACTTATCATTCATTGCATAAGGAGAAAAAGTGCATTCTCATCATTTTTGAACCCCGAGTAAAACAAATGGATCACTAACTCATATAGTATGTACTCTGCATAACCCTGCAGAGCTATGTATAAATCTGCATGTTAAAATACTCTTGACATTGGCCACTCATATCCGTCCTCTTCATTCGTTTAGCCTCGCGAGCTACGCATGGAATTCGGCAATGTATACCATAGAAGAAAAAATAGAGTATTTAAAAGATGCGAAAACAATAAATTTATTCGAAAGTCTTGTAAACGGTGGAATATGTTATGTAAGAACAAGATTTGAGGAAGCTAACCATCCACGTTGTAGTAACTTTAATGGATCTAAGCCAAGTAAATGGCTTGCCTGCATGGATGTTAACGGTCTTTACTCCATGTGTCTTAAGCAGTATTTTCCAGTTCGAGACTTTAAATGGCAATCTGAGCACGAGAGAGAAACTACAGTAAAAATGTTTAGTGGAGAATCCCTCAAAACGTTTGAAATTCACGGTCAGCATGACAAAGGTTACGTTTTAATATGCGATTTAGAAGTACCTGAAGAGATTCATAATTATTATGATGAATTACCTTTATTGTCGGAAAAAACATCGGTAGAATTTGATGAATTTTTCACGTATCAAAAGGATTTAGCTCATCAATCAAATGTAAGACCTGCGACATTGACGGCAGAGAAATTGCTGCTGACGCATCATTCAAAATATTACTATCCCATTTATTACAGAAACCTAATATTTGTACTTCGCAAAGGCGTTATTCTCAAAAAGTGTCATGAAATTCTCGAATTTACTGAAAGAAAACTATTTGAGCATTTTGTCGACAGCAGTATATCTAGACGAAAAAACGCAACAAATGCTTTTGATAGTGCTAACCACAAACAATTTGTTATTTCGGTCTATGGTAGAAGTTTATTGCAACCTCTGCGATTTGTGAACGTCAAAATAGTTACTGATCATTTGCAAGCAAAAAAATTATTATCTAAGCCCAGCTTCAAGTCATACTATCCCGTTAATCCAGATTTGTCCGTCATGACCATGGAACGAACAAAAAAGAAATACGATTCTTTCATTTTTATCGGAAGCAATGTTTTAGGTAAGCAATGTTTTTTTATTAAAAATCAATTCAAATTAGCAGGGAGCAACTAATTTTTGTTGTACAGGAACAAACAATCGAATCATTAGTTTATTTTGTTTTCAGAACTTAGTAAGTTGTATATGCTTGAACTTTACTACGACGTTTTGAAACCCACCTTTGGGAAACAACTTTCCCTTCTCTACACTGATAAAGGTAATGTGGTCAAGTTTATAACGTTTTTTGAAAGTAAGGCCTTGGAACACTAACATGAAGTCAAGTAATTCGAACGTCATCTTAAATAGTGTACATATAGCTCTGCTACGTATATAAAGACTTCAAAATTTAGATTTGACTCAGATTTATTCCTCAGCTCACAATGAGACCTTTATATTTTATTCTTCTTATCAGTTCGGTTTTTGCCAATAATTACAATATATTTGTCGAAAAGACTTGTGAAACTTGTACCGCACTGAATTATACGTTTTACAAACCAGTTTTCAAAATTCCGCCCATTGACTTTTTATGCACGAAAGATCATAAAGAAATTCCTACTGGATTTATTGTTTTAAGTTATGTGCTGAATACGAAAGACTGCAATGGCCTCTACGATAGAGAAAATAAAAGTGCAAAAATAAATTACTGGATAAATCACACTGTTTCACAGATAACCCCTTTTGAAAAAGTGGCTAAAATTAAAGTTTTTACAATCTTATTTTTTATCACGTGTGCTTCGTTCTATCTGCTCGGGGTTTTTTCAAAACATATATTTAATTTTTTAATGGCTCGAATAAACGCACGCGCGGCTAGAAATTAAAGGGCATAGGCACAAATTGACTCCTTATAAAAGATTAAATCTACCCCCAAACATTCTAACTAACATTAACATTGGTTTTATTTCCAGACAGTTTTCTCGTATCAATATTGGATCCCGATAATAAATTGAATCAACAAATGAAATCTCTGCAGTGTATGGACTTCTCCAATCTAGCTACAGACGATCCTTTATACAGCACTGAAAATAAAGGAGAAGTTGGATACTTGAAACTTGAAAATTACGACTTTTTAACCTTTGTCGGAATCAGAGCTAAGCAATATGCTATTGAAAAAAAGGACGGCTCACACATTTTAAAATCTAAAGGTGTTAGCGCGTCAAGTATAAAACAGAAACAACAGAAACTTATAAACGTGTTCTATTTGACGACACAGTAGTCCACACTGATGTGAATCAGCTAAAAATAATAAACCAAAGCATCTATAACACGAGTGTTCGAAAAAAAACTTTTTCGCATTAGCTACAAAACGTTTTTTTATCATGTAAAATACACTCACGTGCGTTTGGACACAAAGACATCCAAAACGGAGATACATATACATGTAAGTGCTTAAATACGACAGTAAATGACTCGGCGACCATTTGCAAAGATGCTCTCGAGCAAACACCTTCATCCCAATCAAATGACATTTGAAATTCATCATCCTAGCAGGTATAAGCATTATATGCATACATATTTGATATAGAATATAATTATAAGATCATATGCTCATAAGTATAATACAATTTTTTACTAATTATTAAAAACATTTACAATTATTTGCAGGCTTGTAATAGCTGGACCAACGGCTTGCGGAAAAAGTACGTTAGTTAAGGAAATACTCGAAAGACAAAGCGAACTTTTTTCCAAACCCTTTGATCAGATTATAATTGTTTATAAGCAAATGCAGCATATGTATACGCAATTGAAGAATGACATTCCAAACATTATTTTTACAAATAACATTGAAGATTTTGAATCTTATCTCTCGCCATCGAAGAGGTCGTTCTTATTTCTTGACGATTTCATGATGGAAATGAGTAAATCTTACAACGAGAATATAACTAAACTTTTTACAATATAATCACATCATTTAAATTGTACGGTTGTTATCGCAGTTCAGAATTTGTTTTTTTCAAAATCTTTGAGAACATTATCACTAAATTCCACACATACAATTATATTTAATAATGCCAGGGATAAAAGCACGTTGTATCATCTGGGTAGGCAGTTTATGCCGGAGGATGTTACGTTTTTACTTAAATGTTATCAACGGGCGATGAAGGTTAGCAGATACTTGGTGATTGATTATTCTCCAGAACTTGACGATTTGTTTCGTGTAAGAAGTTCACTTTTTTCGGGTATAAAAACTGAGATTTACATATCTTCCCCTCAGTGTAATTCAGCTATTGGTTCGAATAAGACCAATGAAGGTGACAAATAATGCGAAGAGTTTTAGATAACGTTACGTTTTTGGAAAACTGTTTAAAGTGCAAAACAAAAAATCAATTAAAGAAACATTTAAAATCAGGAACAGCTGAACAGGCTAAAGCAGTTATAGAAGTGGTTTATAATTTTAACGATTCAAGTTTCAGCAAATACATGAAAAATAAGTTAAAGGTAGTTAGACAAGGGTTACTGAAAGAAAAAACGTTACTAGATACGTTTCTATCAAATAAAATCCTAATTTTAGATATTATTGCAACATTACTATGCTCTGTAGCTGAATAAAAATTGCTTTGGGTATGATTCAAATAATGAAAGTGGTTAGTCAAAACGAATTTGAAGAGTTTGACGCATATAAGCGTAGACGCCTTCCTAACGAACGTTTAGAGGGAGAGGTTAACGATCAAGGAACAACTTCAATTGTAAACACTCACAAGCAAAAGATTTTTAATAACTGGATAGCATTTGAGAATATAAACAAATTACATGCAAAGCAAAAACTTAAAACTAATAAAGTGTGAAAATATGGCGTCTGATCGTGTTGAGCAGTTTTTCGCCGTATTACGAAGTCAAGAGTTTACGAATTATTATTCTGAAAATAATGCTTCGTCATTTAGAAACAATTTATTTGTGAATTTAGGAAATGATGCAAATCATTTTGAAGTTGCTTTGGCCGGGATTGATTACAGGCAGGATTTGGAAAAAAATATTTTTTCATTATTAACTAATAGCCATATGAAAGTGGTTGTAAAGCCCGAAAATGAAGACATATTGCTAATTCCAAAAGAAGGGAGAGCATTTATTGATTGGATTTCGATAACAAACGAATATTTAGAAAATATTCCTATAGATGTTGAAATACTATTTCTCGGAGATGGCGATAGTATTTTTGTGATAATTGATAACAAAACTGAAAGTAGTTTGACTACACCAAAGGAAATAAGTTTTATTCTAGGACTCCCTTCAAATATTATAATGACTGGAAGACATCAAGGGATTACGGCAGTAAATGTTCAGGAATTTGAGAAATTTAGTGAAGATGTCGAAATAATTATCCATACGCCGGCAAAATTAGAAACAGTTTCGTTTGACAGCGTTGAAGGTATACACGCAGTTAAATCTCAGACTACCTTGCAAACAGTTTTAAATCTAGCTGTAACATCAAAAAAAAAAATAAGTACTTGATCTTTTTCATAAAAGATGATTGTTTAGCCGTTAAAAAAAGTATTGAAAATCCATTAGCTCAAACGTTGTTTTTTTCTACCGGTCTAACCAGAATTATAAATTGCCAGGAAGAATTGACATTAACGCCTGATAAACCTGAATATGTATTTTCTAGCATAAATCTACAAATTAAGCCTAAGTTCATTTTCATTCAAATGGACAATATTAGACCGAGTATGATAGGGAGTAAAACATCCAATGTGTATCGTATAATAAATACGGAAACGTTTACAGGGGGTTGGAAATACCTACGGGGGACATGTGGTACCACCCTATTATAGATAAAAGTCTAGAATGCATTCACTGCTATATAACCGACGACAATTTAACCGTGAATTCAGTCACGTCTTCACAAGCAACACAAGTTGTTCTTCATTTTAGAAGACGCTCCATGCGTAATATTAAATGTGTTAACGGGTGTTCTTTGGAAAAACCAAAGTCTATGGAATCGTCTTCAAGAAGTATACCACTTCGCGGCAAAAATCAAAACGTTGCAACGAAAAAATCAAAAAATATTAAGAAGAAGCCAAGTGTCAAAACTTCTAAAAATATACGCGTAAAGCCCAAACCTAGCCCTAAAAATGGAAAAACCAAAAGGGTATAATCCATCGTTCAGATCTGAACTAGACTTGAGCTATGATAAAAACACTGATATTTCAGTTGTCTATTCTACTGATCAAACACTGTATCCAGTAAGCAATTATGAAAATCCTGACGTTCCCATTGAATTTTTCTATGAAGGTAACTCCGCATATATTGATGCTAAAGAAAGTTATCTATCATACCAATTAAAAATTCTGAAGGCCGACGGATCTTCCCTTGCGCCGGGTGACGTTGTTTCCACAATCAATAACTTGTCATGTTCTGTTTTTAAAAATATGGAAATAACCATGAACGGAACCGTTGTATGGGAGGCTCAAAATTCATTTGCACACATTAGCTATTTACAAACGTTTATAGAAAATAAGCAACGAAACCTAGAATCCCAACTTTTTTACCTTGACACCCCTTCCACAAATGTGGCTGCCGACACAAATTTAGGATATGCTAAACGAAGAACGTTTTTGTCCTCAAGTAAAACCGTGGAATTAAGAATGCCATTGCTTTTTAATATTGGGAATGCAACAAATTACATTCCTTCTAATATAAGTATAGGAATTAAACTTTCCAGAAATTCCAATAACTTTATCATTTGGGCACCGTCTTCAGAAAGCGCTGGTTATAGAATCGAGTTGAAAAAGTGTAAGCTCGTTTTACATAAACACACGGTTGCACCAGAAATTATTAAATAACATGAAACCCTCTTTTCAAAATATGGAAGTATTAAACTTCCTGTAAAAAATTATAAATTAACCAAGGTACTTTTACCAACTGGTACATACAGTTTACCCAACACAGTTCTTTCTACGGGTAATTTGCCAAATTAGGTTTGTCTTGGACTAGTGTCTCAGAGTGCCCTTTCAGGGGAATATACAAGTAATCCGTTCGTTTTCGACGATTTTTAGCTTACAAGCATATCTGTATGTGTGGATCACAGGAACGATGAAATGCAGAGCATTGAAACTAATTACGGTAACGACGAGTATTTAGATGCGTACAATAAACTTATACAATTGCAAAATTCGATGGATGCAAGCCCGATTATATCAAGAGACCAGTTCAAAAACATGGGACATAAAATTTATGCTTTCCCAATTTTGACTACGCCAGTCAAGGACGGATATCCTGGTATAAAAGCCGGAAACTTATGTGCGTCTTTAGTGTTTTCGGAAGGATTGAGTAGCCCTTGTTCATTGATGGCGTTGTCAATATCTACAGACTTTATAACAATCGGGAAAAATAAAGAAGTATTTATTGACTAATGAATATTAAAAAAGCATATTTGACCCCGGGTAATCCCGGATCATTAGCAGGAATACAACGATTTATTGAGAACACCGAATATAAGAATCATAGAAAAGTCAAAAATGTGTTAGAAAAAATTGAAGCGTATGTAAGACATAAACCTGCTAACCGACGAATTCCTCGACGTAAATTTTTAGCAGCCAAATTGGATGCAATTTGGCAGATAGATATTTTAATTTATGTACAGAAATTTTCGAGCGAGAATAGGGGATATAAACATATATTAGTTTGTACTGATGTTTTAAGTAGAAAACTGTTTGTGGAACCAATTAAAAATAAAAGTTCTGAAGAAGTTTTAAAAGCGTTCAAAACCATACTAAAACGAGAAAAACGAACGCCATTATACTTACATAGTGATGATGGTAGGGAATTTTATGGGGTGTTTCAAAAGTGGTTAAAAGCAAATAATATTAAGAAGTATTCAACGAATTCGCCTGAAAAGGCGTCAATAGTGGAACGAAATATTAGAAGTTTGATGACAAGACTGTTTAAGTTCTTTACGTATACCGGAAATCACAGATATATCTATGTATTACAATCCGTTGTTAAAAGTATGAATTCCGAAGTACATCCGGCTCATAATATGGCTCTAAATGATGTAACTACTGAGAATGAAAACCAAGTTTGGCTACGACAATATGCTGATCAACTCTTCACGTCGAAACAAACGAGCGATTTAAAACCCAAGTTTTCAGTAAAATTTTCAAAGTGTCAGAGGTTAGACAGAATAACCCTATTACCTTCTTCCTGGTAGACACGTTTAAAAAAAGGAGAAAATCGAAGGCGGCTTTTACAGAGCTGAACTCCAACCGTTGAAATAATTGTAATTATATAACAGTAGTTTTTCATGTTTTTATACTACAAGACTAGAATATTTGGAATAATGCCTTACAACTGGATCACAGTCTATTATCTGGTATGTGTACATTCTAAAAGTTGCATTTCGCATATATTATTTATTTATATTTTCAAAGTGCCATTTTCCATTGACTGTTCGGTCAAATCAAAAAAATTACATACTTGTAATATGTGCGTTACTTCCTCGTTTGTTTTAGATATAAATACCGTTCGTGGAATATAGTTAGTTACATGTTGTAAACTTTCCAATGGATCTAGCCTCACATCGGTGTTCGCATACAACGTCCCAACTGCATAGGAGTATTTCCCTAACACTTTATTGTTGCATACATTGCTTTGGAATTACATATTCCAAACATACAATTCTGTTTTCCCAAAGACCGTACTGTATAATTAAGTGCAAACTTTGTGGCAGGAAGAAATACAATGAAAGTCCGAATTGTTCTTCTTCATCCCGAGGCCCGGTGTCCGACTCAACAGTATCAAGCAGCGGGGCTTGATCTATACTCAATAGAAAATATAATCATTTTCCCTTATGGACGCGTTACAATCAAAACCGGTATTGCAGTGGAGCTTCCAGTTGGAACGTATGGACAATTTAAGGAAAGATCGTCCATGGCAAAGCGCGGTATCATTGTTAATGGTGGCGTCATTGACAATGATTACAGTAAGATGTTATTCGTAATAATTTGTTTAAAATTTCTTACAAAATTCATTTAAATAAAATGTATTATTATCCATTTTATTCATTTCGATTTTATCATTACAGGAGGCGAAATACTAGTGATTCTGAAAAACGACAGCTATAGCAAGGTTGAGATTAAAGTCGGAACACGAATTGGGCAGCTTCTCGTCAACCCGTATCCACATAATTTGGAAATTGAAGTTGCAGAGGTAAATATGCAATTTAATATTACCGGTACCTTTAAATAATGTTTATTTAAAAATAAAAGTAATTAATATTTAATTGCTTATTTACAGGAACTCTCATGCACTGAAAGGGGCGATCAAGGTTTTGGATCCAGTGGTTTATAAGCATAATTTCATAATAAAATATAATAAAAATTTTCATTGTAATTTTACAAAAAAATTTAAATTGTTAAGTTTCTCACTCGTTAGATTGGATTTAAAATTTTAATTTGTGCGTAAAATAAAAACAAAATTATAATTGGCGTTCAAATTTAATTCAGATTCGTATTTTTTGTCATAAATGATCGCGCGCAGTTAATGTAATGTGTAAAACGTTATTTAATTACTTGACCGCCATTTTGGATGACCGTGAATCGTAATCGTTCAGTTCATAGTATCGTTGTATATCAAACCATACGAGGAGTAAAACTGGCATGCATGTGGTTTTGGATATATCTATATCAAATACGTTTTACTTCTTTTATATTGGTATATGAGTAAAAACGAAAACATTCGCAAAGCCTTGAGAGGAGAGGAAGAACGTGTGAGAGAGCTGGAAGTGAAAATATGGTTTTATTCGATAATTATAATTGGATATCTTTGGGGAGCTGTCAATGAGTGGTTCTAAATGTTATTACCCTGGAATATAAAATTTTGGATTCGAACCTTTAAACTTTAAAATGTTTAGCTTATGGAAGGGTTCATTAATGGTAGCCTGTAATGTAGTGCGTATGCACATATATTTCTTCGAGATATACCTATATCCCAGACTCCACTTTTATATTGGTATATGAGTGAAAATGAAAAAAACCCTAAAGCCTTACTTTTTATACTACTTGCTTGATTATAGAAGACGGTATATATAGTTGCTACGTTAAACAATATATTAGGTCCTATAATGGAGCTCCGCCACTTAAAGTAGTGACAGCGCATAGTCCTGATCACGGATGATATATCCATACTATATCATGTGTATTTATTCGTGAGTCGTGGGGCAAATTTATTAATGCTAATATAAAGGGTTGCTATCTAATAGGGAATTCATTGTACTTGCAAATTATACTGCTCGTTTCTATGCTCCCATTAGCTAAACACCGAATGAAGGATTTCCGCATTAAAAAACTACTCAATAAATGGCAATTTCCAGGAAGCAAAACGTTCGGGAAATAAAATTGATTAATAGCTGCTGCAAATTCTATTCCTGTAGAAAATTTATTTATTCAGTCGGAAGGTTCTGCTTTGATAGGTGTAAACCACGGAGAAATGTAACACACTTACAAAGTAACGTGTGTTACCTTGAAGTATCTATTACACCCGTTTATCAAGTGTTTCAATTTTGTCTACTTCTTTACTTGCTTCTATCATAGTTAGGTAACCGGATGCAAAAACAACGTTCTTGAACAATGAAACTCTCAGTCAACATTTATATTCTAATCGTTTGTTTCATACAAGCATTTGGCAAAGATCATTACACACATTTTCGGAACTTGCAATTTTTACAATGGGTATTTCGGGACTGTTTGATAGTCCTTTATACCCCTAAAATTGTGCTAGAGAACCTTAGTGAAAACACACACCCACTTGTTTACTACACAACTCCTTTTCGGAAATCTGGTGACGGGGATTTTCACAGATTGGTTGAAGGACACCGCACAATCCTTACGAGAAAATGCCCTCTGTTCGATTTGAACGAAAAAATTACTGCAGGGTGCGCCTTGATGCGTAGATCATTTTTGATAATTGCCCCGAAAAAATCTGACGACGGGATTCGGAGATATCCCGGGT
>OX359245.1:56002722-56067401 GCA_947179485.1 Allacma fusca
TTTAAACCCAGATGAGTTGTCTGTCAAGTTTGGTTCCAGTTTGTGACACGATGACCCAGCTGTGACATCCGAGGTCAATATCTTACCCAAACCTAAGATGGTGAGATAACTAAAATCATCCAACTGGAACCAAAATAGACAGGCAACACATCTGGGTTTAAACCAAAAGTTCTAGCCTATTTGAGGGTAATTCGAATGATTTTGGGCGCCAAATACGCTATGAGTATGATATTGAGATCGGAGGTCACAGCTAGGTGTCACATCGTGTCCCAAACTGGAACCAAACTTGATAGGCAACTCATTTGGGCTTAAACCAAACGTTCTAGCCTATTTGCGGGTAATTCGAATTACGTTTAGGTACCAAATCCGGTATGGGTAAGATATTGACCTCGGAGGTCACATCCGGGTCATCGTGTCATCAACTGTAACCAAACTTGACAGACTACCCATCCAAGAATAAAACAACAGTTCTAGTATATTTGCTGGTAATTCGAATGATTTTTGGCACCAATTCCGGTATGAGAGTGATATTGAGATCGGAGGTCACAGCTAGGTCATCGTGTCACAAACTGGAACCAAACTTGACGGGCAACTCATCTGGGCTTAAACCAAAAGTTCTAGTCTATTTGCGGACAATTCGAATGATTTTTGGGTACCAAATCCAGTATGGGTAAGATATTGACCTCGGGGGTCACAGCTGGGTCATCGTGTCACCAACTGGAGCCAAACTCGGCACACGTTTAATATGTGTCTAATTAAAGCCCTGATTCCAATTTGGGGCAGTTTTGTCACCATTTAGATTATGAAACCGGTATCGACGCTCTTTGACCTCTTGAGGTCAATATCTTGGAATTTTTGAGGTGCTATCTCGCTGAAATTTTTTTTTGCACGTTATTTAATTTTTATTCTTGCCATTTTGAAGTTATATTGCTAATTTGCCCTGTTTGAATTTTTTGGTACCCCATGAGCCCCCCCTCATTTTTTTCTAACTTTGACCCGGGATATCTCCGAATCCCGTCGTCAGATTTTTTCGGGGCAATTATCAAAAATGATCTACGCATCAAGGCGCACCCTGCAGTAATTTTTTCGTTCAAATCGAACAGAGGGCATTTTCTCGTAAGGATTGTGCGGTGTCCTTCATTCAGGCCCATTTAAAACCATCCAATTGTCAGTCAGTCTTCTTACTCTTTAACGGAGAAGTTTTGAAATCCTCTAAAGTATTTTCGTACTACGCATCTCGAAGCCTGGGTTTCATAACCACCTACAAAGTCCAACCCTTCGTCACATTAGGGTTAATAATTAAAGCCCCAATAACAGCAGAATATCTAAGACATAAAAAATATTTTGTCAAATTTTACGATTTATTTTATGTCCGTAGCAACTTAAACTGGTTTTCTGCGGTATTTCTTTTGGATGAAATTCACAGAAGGAAAACTCAAAAGAGTACAACAAAACACATTTTTATCCACGCTTGGCAAAAAATGTGCCGGAAATGCTTTCACAAGGATTGGATGTTTCATGATCTTCAAGTTGGTCACTACTGGAATGATTATGATGGATTTCGAGAAAACCTCCGAGGCTACTGTGAATACCAAAGCCAGCACAAAATTCACCGACCAGAACTTGGAATTACTGACTATAAATTGAGAGCCGAAAGCTTAGGTACGTTTTTGTTTTACAAGGGAAAACACGCATTTGTGTCCAAAACGAATTTGACCCACTATGAATTCATTATAATGGCGATAGCGAAGCATCATTTCTCAAATTCTAGTTTCTTCAGTTCCTTATACCAAAACGAATTCCAGCAAAAGCAAACAAGAGCAAAAGTTGACGCTCGAGCCACGTTTAACTCCGTTGAAAGTACCCAGGCATTTCTGCCCTTGAGGACCGATAGCTTGATGTTTATTTCCTGCGCCGGATTGGAAACATCTCTAACCTACAAAATTTATAGCAACCCATTTCAGGGTAAAACATGGCTATGCATTTCTGGCATTGCAATCCTCACAGTGATTTTTCTGAATTCTCATGGAAAATCAAATATTCACAAAATATACGCAATGGTCATGTTACCAATAAGAGCCCTTTTAGAGCAATTGAATACGGAAATGGCCGATATTCCAAAAACGAGGAAACTCAGAATGGTCATCTTCGCATGGTTACTGGCCTCTATTGTTTTGAGCAATGCATACAAAGGAATCCTCACTTCCGACCTCACAGCGCTCAAACCGTTCAGTGGACTCGAAAGTTTTGATAACCTCACTGATTTTGATTTGATGATAGCTCCGAACCCAACATATAGCAATCACGCATGGGAATACGAATTTAACCACATGGTTCTTAAAAAGAACCTTATTTCCGGCATTTTACCTACTCAATATGATTTATTAAGGCTACTGAGACCATCTTCGGAAAAATTTGCTCTCGAAGCCAGGCAGCGAGATAGATTTCAAATCAGTTTGACAACACCCAGATTTCCTTATTTGGCTACTTCTAAAGTAGGAAGCTTCTTTCTGAATTTTGTAGTAAGTCAAGTGCCCCCTTGGCACGAGAACCAGTATGAAATATCTCCAATGAGTTTGAAATTAATTGAAAAGGCTGTGGGGATTTCCCAGCACCTATGCTATCCACTTAGGCCTCAAGTGAGATCTTTGGAAGATCATATACTGACTTGCAATGGGGTAGCTTTTTTGGATTTTGGGAGCAACATTCTGAACTTACATATTTCTAAAGGTAAAAGAGCAAGCCCGATGAGACGCCCTTTGATTTTGGGGAAGGAGAAAATTTTTACGGGAGACTTCGGATGGAGCTTCGAAGACTCGTCCTCTTATTCGCTATTGAGCTTCTTGAGGAAGCTGCACGAGACAGGGATTTTCCTTTGGATTAAAGGGAGGATCAATTCTTTGCAAGAGACTGGGTTGGAGTTAAAATATTGGATAAGCACCCCAAGAGGCGTTGAAACAATTAAAGTTACCTCTAATTTTGCTCAAACTTTATTCAGAATATTCATATTATTGTGTTTCTTTAGTTTTGTTTCCTTTGTTTCTGAAATGATCACGATGCTTTTTTAGCTGGCAGTATTTAACTAAAGTACACGCTCTATATACTACAGTCTACTCTCGTTATAACGACATTGATAAATCTCCCAAAAAGTGACGTTATATGGGAACGACGTTATAGAGGCACATAAAATAAATAAGGGTTTAATTGGAAATTTTGATTTTTAGTTAAATTGGAGTCATGTCTCGTTTTATTTAAGTACCACATACTGTGTATCTATGCAGAATAAGAATAAAAATAGGATATTTTAATTAGTAAATAATAACATTTTTCCAGGTTTCCCACACTACAAACATCGCCAACGCCAAAGGACAGGATTGAATAAAGTATTTCCTGAATTTCAATAAGGCACTTCTCAGACCATTTAAAATAAATTTCAAACAATGAAGAATGTAATTCCGTTAAAACTATGAATATCAGTTCTTTACTGGGTGCAAAAATAAATCTAAAAGGTTAGAAATGTGGATTTTTCTGGATAGGGCTTTATCAATGTCGTTACCATGCTTGCACATATATTTATAATAATACGTTCTTCCAGTCTTTTATAAGGTCGCTGCATAATACACCAATGCAATTATAGTAAAACTGAAGAGTAAAAATAACTTTAAAATGATAGCACCAGTAGGTAACTTATTTAGCTTGGTTTGGAGCTTTGTAACGTTAACATGACGTTTTATAAGGGGACGCGTTTCACCCTACGGCTACAAAAAACCGACTTTATAAAGGAACTGACGTTATAACGAGTGACGTCATAAAGATAGAAATTATCATACAATGTAGCTTGGGGGGAACCTAGGATGACTTTATAGGGAGAGTGACTCTATAGGGAGAGACGTTATAAGGAGAGTCGACTGTAGTTCTCTCTAATATGCCTTCCTCGCTATAGTTGCTTTGTTAAAACCTCTGGTGCATTTTACCATGTTTATGTAGGGTCACCTAATAATAGTCCAAAATATAAGGGCTTTTGTTGTGTAATGGCCATATAAAATAATTCCCAATTGTAATTTTACTGTTAATATAAAGCTTTATATCATGTAAAACATTGGATTCCCACTTAAATTCTCTGCACAAGGGCGAAACGACACAGAAATCCAAAGCACGACGAAGTCATATACGTTCAAATCATATTCCTTAATCCCAAAAATGATTATAATTCAATGTTATCTGTAGTACCTAATCCCAGATGAAATAAGTATATTCGTAATCAAAATAATTCCCTTAGTAATAATACAGTAAACTGAATTCCAAAATTTCCGAAACCATTAGTATAATAATTAAATATTTGCGTTTACATTCAACTAAGCAGCCCTCGTTAATATCACATCCTTATTTAGAAAACACTATTATTACCTATGGAATGAACCATCTCCAGTTCTCTTCGCTCGTTGTTCAATTAGTTCAGGTGAAGCGGACCTCAAATCATACGCTAAGCCAATCCAGTTTAAAAACTCAATAAAATACTTTGAAGTATTCCAAATCGTTGCTTTTTCAGCAGACCTATAGTCCCAGGGGAATGTGTGGTGATAGTTGTGGTCTCCCTCGCCACTAACAAGTAGATTGATAACTTTAATTCTTGATGGAGCCAAGTATCTAGGAACAAGTTTGGACACACATGAAGAAAATAAGTGAAGCTATTCTAAATGATTCTCCGACCAATCATCTAATAAAATCATTAGTAGATTACTTGTCGTATGGTTTTGAGCCCCAGGAGCTATGTGCAAAACTGTTAATCAACCCCGTCATATTTAATCCATACATGATACAGAGGATTGTCATCGCCAATGTATTAAGAATATGATCCCATCCCAAGAGCCAGGGGATTAATATCGGTACTGAAGTAGACATTGGACCGAACCAGTAGTAGTTCCTGCAAGGATCAAATTCAGTGCCTACATTTAGTGATCTAATGGTGTTTTTGGCCTGGAATATGACTACAGTTGGTTTCGATATCAAATTAATAAATGTTATTAACAAGGAAACCCAAATGAAACAATTTTAAGGGGTAAAATTCAAAATTTTGTACCTAAGCTGCCACATCACAACTTCGTCCCTCTCCAAATCCTCTGTCACAATGTTGTCCCGAGAATTGTTCAGAAACTTCTGGTGGTTGTACATACAAAACCACCCTATGTGGGCAAAGAAGAACCCTCGTGTGGGATTATGAGGATCGCCAGCCGTATCTGAGAATTTATGGTGTTGTCTATGCCATCTCGCCCATAGGTGGATTGGGCCCTTGTTAACATATTGTAATAAAGTTTGAGCTTAAATTAGGAACTTTTCATTAATTATTTTACTACCAAACCTTAAATATCACTTATATTCCATTCAAGACAAGCGGTAAACGTGTTGGAAACAATTACCTGAATTAAATATATAGTGTAATGATTCCGTAAAATTAGTTTCGAACTCACTTGAAGCGACATTGACGAAAATATCATCAAGAAGATCCTAAGTGGTAATTTAGCATTGTAAGCTCTATGTGACCATAACCGATGAGCGCCTGCGACGGTGCTGATGAGTACTATCTGCATGAAAGCAAAATCTGTAAACAGTAATATCCTTTTTAGAAAAACAAACTTTCGTAATTTAAATAATGCGTAATGTAAGTACTTACAAAATAATAATATTTTCAAGGAAATTTTGCCAGTTATGATTTTTGTTATGGTGTAAACAGCGACTGCATGCATCACAATTAGCAGAGTCGTAATGACCCAATTTATTCGATCATATTCTTCGAAAACTTTTTCCAGACGAATAAAAGGTTTAGTACTTAAATTACTTCCTTGGTACTTTGGGATTTCTGCAAGCTCAGAATTTACAGCCATTTCGATAAAAGAATGGAACTGCGATGGATGTTCGGAAGACTTCTTTCAGTTGAATGCTACACGATTGTTACGCCGGGCACAGCAACACTGTTACTGTGGCTGCTTTAGTACCTGAAAAAAGAAGTACAAACTGGTTTCAATGTTCATGTTACAATGTATTTGGACGGAATATCTTTCTGTACCCGAAAGAAGGAGTAAATGGAAAAATATACACTCTGCCCCCCTCGCTATTGCAACTTATTTTAGTCTGAACTGATTTGGGGCTAAGATGTAATGATTCCGGTAGCAAAATGGTTGTACAGAAATCCCTCGTGTTCGCATACTACCAGTAAAAACTTTTTTTCTCAGAATCACTTGTGTTTTGGAATTATTGGTAAGATCGTTTGACGCATGGTCTAACAATAAATAGCAAAACTATCTGCAGTCTCTAAATGAAAATGTGTTCTGCTGAAAATAAAACTTGAGTTGGTCAATTTCAGGGAGTAAGCCTGTGCTTAAGAATTCAATTCACTATGGTTAATTTGGTAGAAGGAATTTGTGTAAATAACAATGAGATTTGCTTATGTACTTTAGCTGTATCTATAAATAGTAACTTGTGAAGAATATAAATTATCGAGAGAAAGAATGGATACGAGAATGAGGGGTTCATGCAATTTCTTCCTTTATTTAAGTGCATTGATTTTTTCTTAGCTTTCAAGGTTTACATTTAACTTTGATGTGTAACATTGGACAGTTCAACTTCAGATTCTCACTCCATAATGTCATTAAAGTCTTGGTTACAATTAAGTTGAATTCAGTGAATACAGGTTACCCGTAAGTAATTGACTCCTCGATTTGTACATAATTAATAGTTTAAAATAATTTATTACATTTACTTCCTTGACCGGTACATAATAATACTTGAGGCCATGGGGTTAAATTAGGTAAAGTTGAGGTTATCTAGAAGTTGACAAATGTTTCACTTTTTACTTTTATAAATGGCTTGAAGCCGTGAATATCATATCCTATAGTCTACCTTTGACATTGATTTCGGTTTTAAGATGACAACTTGTACAAATGACCGGAAGAAACGCGGTGAATGAGATAGCCAAAAATAGACAAAACGCGGATATCAAAGCAAAATCTAGTGGGTGCATCAAATATTTTGTAAGCCCCTTTCTTATGCACACTACGGCGGACGCACATGATTATGGTCAACGTATTAAAACATACATTCTCTCGATTTCTGGCATATTGCGTGTCTAGCCTTAGCCCCTGTTTAAGAAAATTTGCTGGAAAATCCTATTTTTACATCAATCTCCAGGATTATTCCTTACATAGCTTCCAGCTTGTGCAACTAACTTGGTAATTATCTTCTAAACCAGTTTGTTTCTCTGCCAATAGTCTCGGGGTATTCCAATGTTGTAAAAACACATCCTGAATGGGCACTAGTTTTCCCACGGATCGAGGTTGAGTGCCCTCAATGCATAGCCTACGCCTATGAAGAAATTAAGTTTTGCTTTGCATTCGTGGCCTTGAACTATTTGCAGGAAAAGCGCAAAATCTCGGTAGTTTGATGCAGGAAAACATGGCATTAACAATACTAATTGCAAGACCCATTAAGTTTTCAACATACAGTGAATTTATGCAGGGGAAATTATCAGTCTAAGATACAACATGATAGAGCATATGATCACATTTGATTTAATGTATTTAATATTTTGCAAATATTCTCAACCGACCACAATGATTTTCTTATTTATAACGACCTATATTGAACTACTATATTGAGGACATTTCAAAGAACAATTATGATATTGTGCTTAATACGCAAACTTTTAACATGAATAATCAGAAGCATGCCCATCCTATTTGTTGTCCAATATGTTGTTGACTGATTCACACCAGGAGAGGTCAAGTTGTTAATTAAGTTGTGATTTCCCTTGATTATAGTATTAGGTTTTGTAAAATACTTAAAAACACATGCCCCAATTTACAAAAATAAAAAACATCGATCTTCAAATGTGTCAAGCTTGACAGGTTTATGAGAAGAGAAAAATAATTTCAGTTGCAGTTGAGCAGGTGTCTTATGAATACATAATGTAATTACACGTAACATCAGAAATTGTTAGACAATTTACTGAACTCAAATTTTCATTTGGACTAGTTCTCGTTGAATTGCCTAAATTATAAAACCAAGTCACTTGAAAATATTGAATATTGAATTTGTGGTGCGGGAATCCGAAATTCCCTCGTGTAAACCGGTTAATGAAAACTGAATTATCTGCCCTGATAAATATTCCTTCGATATTCCATAAGTACAAAGTATACACCTAACTATGGCTTCCTGGTTTCTAAATATGATGCCGCGAAAATAGTTCCCATACCAATTTTGTGTGTTTGGGATCGTTCAAGTAATTACATAATATTACATCATTACTCACGACACCTTGTATGCCTACGGCCCACAACCACTACCTCCGATGAAGTGTCATCCAGTGGATGGACACCACACCCGTAGTGCCAAAACATTTTTATTATTAAAGCACCTGCAAAACCATTTGGAGATAAATGCACTGATAAGTATAATCTGTAATTGCAAGTTAACTGATATACAGTACAAATCTTCTGCAAAGAGGCAAAATGATCTACATACATTGTGTACTGAAAAAGTGTTTTAAATAAAATTATCCACATGCAAACATAACAGTGCTCGGACTGGGTACGCCTAATACTCGGGTAAATGGGTACGGGTATGGGTACTACCCGGGTACAGAAGTTGCGTACTCGCAAGTACGCGGGTACTACCCGGGTACTCTGGATTTTAGACAATAAAGTGGGTACAGGCACGGGTACGGGTATGGATACTCACTCAGTTACAATCGGGTAGTACCCAGTAGATACGGGTATCATTATCTAAAATATCTGTACCCGTGGGTGCTGTACCCGAGTATTTTTGGGTATTGTAGGGTTCCTACTGGGATGGATTACTATGGCTAACAATAAAACCTGACAACCGTGAAGTTTCTTGTTTCTTTGTATACAGATACTTGCATTAGTGACAGAACCAAAAGGCTTTGTTTCATTTACGATTACGTGGTCGTGGCAATCTAACTTCTAATGATTGTTCGAATACATTGTTTTGTACAGACGTTATTGGATTGTTGACGGAAAAAATGGCATGATCAGAATATTCTACTTTACTCTTGTACTTTACTAACCCTGCGTCCTATTGACAGCAATTCTTAACGTCGGACTTGTGTTAAAAGATTTTTTAGAAAACGATTAGCCTGGAACAAAATAGTTTCATATTCTCGAAGTCGAAAAGCAACTTTTCGGTTAAAGTGGGTTTAGTATTAAATAATTCGTCCCAATTGGCTATACTTACACAATACAAGAATTGTTCAATAACCAATTCGCGAGAACACATTTTGTTCAGCAAGTTATTACTTTAACATAATAGCATTTGAATGTCGTCAGTATTTATTAAAAATAAATCGTAAATGACCTTAACTGATTTTTTAAACAATTTGAAATAGGATACGCTTAACGTTTAGGGTAAATGCTAACAATCTCGGGAATTTTAATAAAGATCAAAAAAATTGAAAAATTTAACATTTTTAGCTGGGCAGTTAAATGACTTCGGGAATTTTCAATCGGCCAAACTTCCAGTACCCGAGTAATACCCGGGTACAAACAATAGGTACTCGGGTATGGGTACAGATTTTGGGTACATTACGGGTATGAGTAAATTGTGGGTACAGGTACTACATTGTAGTTTCAAGTGTGGGTACGGGTACTGAAATAATTTACCCGGGTATGGGTACGGTTATAGGTACAGCAATTTGTCGTACCCGATATTCGGGTACGAGCACGGGTACAGGTACACGGTTTCTGTACCCAGTCCGAGCACTGATACATAATGAAACAAAGATGCACAAGTAAAATAATTTTCCTTTAAACCTTCCAAGGCTAAAATATTATAAAATATCATCCTTTAACAAATCTTTACAAGAAGCTCTTAAAATATTTCCTCCCAGCTAGCACTGGAAGAACATAATGATTTCAGAATGACACTGTAGGGTACTACTGTATTCATAATGACAACAGCACTTTTTCATTATGAAATCAAAACGATGCCACTACGATCTTGAAATGTCCGCTTATTCGGCTCATTAAGCTGTCGTAATGATATCAAAGATATTTCATGCGTGCGGGGAAATTATGACCAGATTATGAGGCAACAGTGCTTCCCTCTAACCAGGGGTCGAATTTTTGTAAATCTCCCTGGAAGATTATTTCTGAATTTCACTGCTGACTATTATCTCCTTACTGGTAGGTCCTCAACGATTTCAAAAATCCCTGCTGAAAAAAGGTCAACGATTTTCAAAATCCCTGTTGGCAAAAACAAATCCGTTACAAGATGTGAAATCCCTGCCAAATTTGGCCAATCAAGACAAAAATCCCTGTTTTCTTAACAAATTTCCCTGAAACCCGTCAACAAATCTGAAAATCCCTGCCAAAAAAAGATCAAAGGTTTTTTAAAATCCCTGTTCGCAAAATAGAATCCCTTCCCTTTGAGATTTTCCCTGCTAGAAATATTTTTTCCCTGGGAAGATTCTTCCCGTCTTCATACACAAATCCGACCCCTGCCTCTAACAGTAATCTAAGAATTTATTCCCTTGCTACTACTACTTCGTGTACTTCGTATATACACATTCGATAGTAATTAGACAGTACAAACTAATTGTAAGTTACAACTATATGCATATAAAATGAAAGCAGTCACAATAAATATAACGATTGAAAATAAACATTTTTTTAAATTAAATATTTCCAATAAAACACTTCGTCCATCTACACACGAATTATTCCCTTCCACAAAAAATATCGCAAGTGTAAAACACCCTCATTTTAAATTATAAAAAGAAATGACACTCAAGACAGAGTATTGTAACTGTATAAATGCGAGGCTTGATTCGTATAGAGGAAACATGAATTTCTGTTGATTGCACTGATGAAAAATTTAAACAAAAATATTATATGTTGAATGTGTGTAAGGTGTCTAAGTCTACAATTTAGTCTAGAAAACCGGGCAACACTGAATACGGGAGGTATAATAAATTAAAATCCACTGTACCTCATTCACAATCTGGTCAAACAAATTGACAGACTAAGATCATTTATTTCACGTTTATAAATTAATACTTTTAAGTGAATTAGGAACGATGAAGGCACACCACTAATAAACCAACTAGGAATTTGTGAATAGTTTATTCCTGCACTGGTCTCGCGCCCTCCCAGTAAGCCTGCGCGAAAAGTCATTTCATAATTTTTACGGAAAATGACAAGATTATGAGCGCAGTTCAATCTGATCCTGACATACTGAAATCATTATGAAGAACCCCAGAATCTGTAATATTTTATGTAATTACTGTTTCAGAACCGTGCCAGAAATTGCTCATTGATAAGATGTTCATTGGAAGTCATAATCTCCTCATCAAAAAGACATGAACTGATTATGAATTTCAAGCAATAATAATGATTTCATTATGACGTTCAGTGCTAGCTGGGCTGTTTTCATTCTAAAATGCGTCAACATTCACTTTCCGCCTTTCTCTAAAAATTTCCTTCCTTTAAATTTCGACTTCATCTAATTTCTTTAATGAATCAATAAACTTTCGTTCTCAGGGATGCCTGTTGTTTGCGTTTTGGTTATAATTATATTGTCCATTTCTTGATTATTTGTACAAACACACCATAACACAAATCGTAACTGACCAAACATCTTGGAAAATACTATTATTTTGTAAATATTTACTTACATTAAGCATTATTTAAAGCTAGTTTTAAATACAAATTATAATATTGTTTGCAGCTTTTACTTTCATGCAGTTAGAACTACCACGGGAAAGTATTTCGTACTTTAAAGGCCTGTCAGTACAAACGCGTGTAGTATTTACTTCCTTTCAATATCACGTAAATGTATTTCAAATAAAGTATTTGACTCAGAATACTTTTCACCAGAATGATTATGACTGTCATTGTATGTAGTTTGTGTGATGTGCAATATCCTTGAGAATTTTAGTAATGGAATAACATACGTTTGAGTTATTCCTTTTTAGTGCATCATATTTGTTCAGGTAGTGGATATTGCATATAATTATTTAAGATACGTCGCAGACCGACTCAATATAAATTGAAGAATTCGTAATCTTTGCAAATATATCCAATCTGCTAATGAGAGTTGTTGAGTTGGATTTATTTATCAATCAATTATTATTTGAACAACAAATTGTCACAAGAACTTGAGTATGAGTTTATGGCTTCACGACCGGTACATCATTCAATTTTGAAACCAAGTTTATGTTGTGAAACCCTCTAATCGCATTACAATGTTAATGATGAATTTTATTTAAAAAAAAATTAAAGCCTCAATTTACAGATAATTATTTGAAGTACACACTGAATGTCTTATCTAGTAGATCCCAATGGATGACAAAGTATCTGCAAAAACGTTATAGAGATGACACCATAACGTATTACTTTACAATATTAGTGTAATCTTGGGTATAAAGGGTCGCTATCTAAAAGGAAATGATTATATAGGAAAATTCATAGTACAGTCAACTCTCGTTATAAGGGAATCTCTGGGGACTGGGATATTTTGTCCCTTATAAAAACTTTCCCTTATATGCATATAAGGGACAAATTCCCTTATAGTGTATCCTAGAAAATAATTAGTTCTAATTTTTAATCTCTTTTTAATCTTGCAGCATTAACTTGACCTTTTGAATTCAGTTTTATTCAGGAGAAATTTGTAGAATAGAATGCTACTTAAATAACGCTGGTTGCTGGATTACCAAACTGCTTAATTGTTTTCAGATTTGAATCTATCGTCATATGGTTTTCTAATTATTTTGCCTCGGATTTTATAATAATATTCACAGTTGAATTTGCCAAACTTAAAGCCTAAATCTAAATGCCTACGATTTTGAGCTCATTATGAAATATAAATAATTATTACAAGTTGAAGTAATTACATATTGCATATCACGCCGTACGAACATTCAAAATTACGGAATCTGTCTGTATGGATTCCACTGTGCTAGACATAAATGGCTAACAGCTATGATTGCATAGCATGAGCACAGAGTGCGGTTACATGACTTAAGTCCATTAAAATCCCTTATAGGCACTATTTATCATTCCAGGGTATCCAATATATGTTCCACTATAGCGAGTTTTCCCTTATAGGAATGTCCCTTGTAAGCACTTTCCTTAAGCATTGCATTAATGGGAGACCTGGCGGGGACGGACAAACTCGTCCCATATAGCAACTTTTCCCTTATAAAGCCATCCCTTATAACGAGAGTTGACTGTACCAGAAAATCCATATTGCACTTGCTCATGTCTCAGTGAACTTGACACGGAAAGGAAGGCTTTCTCATTAGTGAATTACTGGTTAAATAATTAAGTATTGTTACGGAAGCAAAGTTCTCAGGCAATAACATTAATTAATAACTGATGCTAATTCTCTTCCTGTGAAAATTGCATTTATTCAGTTAGACGTTTCTGCTTTGATAGGCCTTAATCCCTGAGGTTTCTAACGCATTAAAAAATTACCTGTATTTCAATAAAATATTAAACACGTTAACTAAGCGTTTCAATTGTTTCTATTTCCTTAAATGGTAATATTCAGGAAGCTCTCAGAAAACAAATTAATGAAAGTTGACACTCTATGTAATTTTCCTTACTGTAGAAAGCACATTCGGCCAGTCAGACGTTTCTGCTTTGAAGGTCCTGATCCATGGAAGTTTTAGGCACACTCAAAACCTGCTTTACAACAACATAAATCATTTATCAAACGTTTTATTTTTTTCTAGTTCGTTATTTGTCTTTTCGATAGTCTGGTAATCGGGTACAAAACCAACGTTGTTTTTCATGACACAAAAATTTAATTTCGGAATGAAACTCTCGGTCAGCATTTGTGTTTTAATCGTTTGTTTCACAGCTTTACCCACAACATTTAGCAAAGATCATTCCACACATTTCCAGAACTTGGAATTTTTGCAATGGGTGTTTCGAGACTGTTTGAAAGTCCTTTATACCCCTAAAATGGTGCTGGAGAGTCTTCGCGAAAACACACACCCACTTGTTCACTACACAACCCCTTTTGAGGAATCTCGAGACGGACCTTTTTTCAGACTAATTGAATACATCCAGGCCCATTCAAAACCATCCAATTGTCAGTCTGTCTTTTTACTCTTTAACAGAGAAGTACTCAAATCCTCGAAAACGTTTTCTGCCTACGCTTATAAAAGCAGGGGTTTCCTACCCACTTACAAGGTCCAACCTAGCCCCGAAGCCAGAATATATTAATCAAACATGGGAAAAGGAATTTCACGACGTTTCATTACATGTGAACCTTGTTTCTATGATTATCCCTACTCAGTATAATTTATTGCGAATATTGAAACCAACAACGAATAATTTTTCTCACGAAGCCAGACAGCGAGATAGATTTCAAGTCAGTATAACCACACCAAAATTACTTTTTTTGGGAGCATCCAAAATAGGAACTTTCATATTAAACTTTGTGGTCCATAAAGTCCCCTCCTGGCTTGACATTCAATACCAAATATCTCCAAGGAGTTTAGAATTAATTGAAAAGGCTGTAGGGATCTCCCAGCACTTGTGTTACCCATTTAACCCACATGTGAGAACTCTGGAGGACCATACTTTGACGTGTGATCGGGTAGCCTTTTTGGATTTTCAGAGCAACATTCTGAATTTCCGGATTTCCAAGGGTAAAAGAGCGAGCCTGATGAGACGCCCATTGATTTTGGGGAAGGAGAAAATTTTTGCGGGAGACTTCGGATGGAGCTTTGAAAACTCATCTTCTTATTCATTATTGAGTTTCTTGAGGAAGCTTTACGAAACCGGGATTTTCCTTTGGATTGAAAGAAGGGTTAAGTCTTTGCAAGAGACTGGGTCCGAGTTGAAATATTGGACAATCGCCCGAAGAGGCGTTGAGACACTTAAAGTGTCATCTAATTTTGCCCAAACTTTATTCAGAATATTTATATTCTTGTGTTCCTTTTGCTTTGCTTCCTTCGTTTCTGAAATGATTACGAAGCTTTTTAAGCTGACATTATTTTACTGAATTATATTCTCTAAATAGTGGTTCCCTGTAAGATAGGTTTCCCCTGTATATTGTCCTGTTTTCCTTTGCTTTTCCCAGGATTATATAGGGACACCTATATTAACTGTATATAATGTATATACCCAATAGTAGCATTCCATATAATATATGTGTTATATAACGGCCATAAAATAGATCCCAATACCAATTTCACTTTTTGCATAGTGACTTAGGATGGTAAAACATTTAGCTACCACGTAAACTCTGTCCGCAATGGTGGAACGGCACACTGAAATTTAAAGCAAGTGGTTCACTATTTGTTCCAGTAGTAGCATGTGCATACTTATGTAATATTATAATCAACTATCCGTCGTGTATATAAGATTGGGTACATGAATCCTATGTTTTGTTGTTCATCATTCGTTCACACTATGGGTTTTATGGGAAAAACCATTGCTTTCATTGTTAAATAGTGTTACCCATTAAAGATTAAAACAATGAATAAATGTAACACGAGAAAATTGAAATAAGTAATATTACGTTCACAGTAAATCAAAAAGTCATTTTACAATTAAATATTACAGTAGATAGAACGAAAGTCAAATTAAGGTCTCCAAAAAATTTAGTCTATACAAATTCAATCGTTTCGAAATGTTGCGAACAAAATAGTACCAAAAATTTCTGGACCTAGTATTTTTATCCGGTAAGCATTCATGGAGTTTAAATGTGGCTTGTGATAAAAATAGAAGATTTACATTTTGACTTTTCAATATAGGAGTGGCCAAATTTTACTAATCCTTTGAAACCCTCATAAACAAATATAAAATATATACACATACTGTGCAAACTGTAAGCCACAAAAGTAATATAACACTTTGAGCACCTCTATGAGTGCATTTCAGTGCTCGGACTGGGTACGGGTAATACTCGGGTAAATGGGTACGGGTACAGGTATGGGTACTACCCGGGTACAGAAGTTGCGTACTCGCAAGTACGCGGGTACTACTCGGGTACTTTTGATTTTAGGCAATAAAGTGGGTACATTTACGGGTACGGGTATGGGTACTCACTCAGTGGCAATCGGGTAGTACCCAATGGGTACGGGTATCACTATGTAAAATGCCGGTACCCGTGGGTGCTGTACCCGAGTATTTTTGGGTACTTCAAGAATTCCTGATGGGGTGGATTACTATGGCTAACAATAAGACCTACCAACCGTGGAGTTGCTTATTTCGTAGTATACAGATACTTGCTTTAGTGACAGAGCCAAGTGGCTTCGTCTCATTTATGATTACGTGGTAGTTGCAATCTAACGCTTCTAATAATTCAACCAAGGAATCTAATAAAGAAATAGAGCGTAGTCAGTGAAATCGTCTGTTTATCGACTAAAATAGTGAAGCTCATCAACGAAGAATTTCAAGGGGGAGGTTCTTGGGATTTAATTTAATTAGCTTCATTGGGAGCGTAACATTACAATTATTTGAAGACGTATTACGAGATAAGGTCGGAATAAATATACATTTATTAGCAGATCCATTTCTTAACGTTACAAAAACCCAGGGTTGTGGATTTGAAAACGCCAAGGCATTTTATGCAGGCTATTTGAGCATTTTCAATTCTGGGTATTTATGACACTGAGTATTTATTGAGGTGAATATTTATAACATTTTAGAATGAAAAATATCATTCCTTGCACGAAATATTTATATTTCAGTCCCTTTGATTAATCTTGATAATTTTGATGTTAAAAGAACTTGACAGACATCTGAACTTGGCGTTCAAAACTTCCATGGGGTTGCATTTTAGTCCTATTTTGCCTGCATTTTTCGAAAATCTCCGTCTCGGGCTTCATAAATGTGAGAGACAGTTTACGAATGTTTGTTTTATAAAGCTGTAATATAAAATGAATATTCAATATTGCCTCCCACATTTATTTCCTGAAACCGCAATATTTGACTTGGAAAAATTATGATCAACTCAATTTTTCGGTATAACATTTTCTGTACACAGAGTTCGATTAGCCGGAAAAAAATTGTTTCTTGTTCTCCAAGTTGAAAAGCAAGTTATGGAGAGTTTAGTAGTAATTAGCGAGAACACATTTTATTTCATTCAGCAAGTTATTATTTTGGGGTAGTAGGATTTGAATTTCGTCAGTGTTTATTAAAAAAATCCCAAAATGCCTTAAATAATTTTTTTTTAAATTCAAATAGCATGTCTTTAACGCCTAGGGAAAATTCCAAAAATCCCGGAAACTTTTAATGGAGGTCAAAAAATTGGCAACTTAAAATTTTTCAGCTGGGCAGGCTAATGTCGTCGGGGATTTTAAATCGGCCAAACTTCCAGTACCCAAGTAATATCCGGGTACACACAATGAATACTCGGGTACGGGTACAGATTTTGGGTACATTACGGGTACGGGTAAATTGTGGGTACAGGTACTACATTGTATTTTCATGTACGGGTACGGGTACTGAAATAATTTACCCGGGTACTCGGGTATGGGTACGGGTATAGGTACAGCATTTTGCAGTACCCGATATTCGGGTACTGGTATGGGTACGGGTACACGGTTTCTGTACCCAGTCCGAGCACTGGTGCATTTGCTCTAAATTTGCCTAACTGGATTTTTAAAGCATTCGTCTGGATCAAAACTTGTAGAACAATTTTATGCCTTGAATTTAAAAGAAACTAACATTGACTTATCTAATCTTAAATTTAAAAATACAAGTTATTTAGCAAGAATTATCCAGAAATTCATTTACACACAACGCTCAATTACACTGTTTATCCCTCCAATAAGTTAGCATAATAACGAAGCGATATAGAGTGTGCTGAATACATGGAAACACAAATATGTACAAAAAATGCATCCCTCAAGCAGTGTATGTACGTTTATACAATTAATTTTCCTCCAAGATTTTTTATTCCGGGTTCACGGAGTCGATTATAACAAAACAAATCTGGAATTTTAGTACACTCCAATATTTGCACTAGCAGATTCCAACGAAGGTATGTATATAGCCTTAAACATGAAAGACATGTTTATTAAATACTTTAATTATTATTTTATTCTAATTAATTTCAAATTAATCCAAATAACTTTGTCCAAAAGGACAATTTAAATTATTTTTTTGGGGAAAATGAATACTTAGTTTTACAAAATTCATAATCATACAGCCTGTATAGTATTTCATTGAATTTTCGAAAAATTAGCGAAACTCGAGTTCCTAAGCATTACTGACTTGCATTACTACATTAACAGGAAGTGTTTACCCTTGGTGACTGCCAAAAATGTGATTATGTTTTCAACCATGACTTAAACATGTCCATTGCAACCAGAGTTGCTGATGTTTTTGAAAAAAATCAAAAAAATCGGATTTATTTGGTTTTAATCGGATTTTATTGATTTAAATCAATATTTTCTGATTTAAATTCAAAACTTTATCGTACGATATAATTCCCGTACAAATTTTTCGATTTTAATTTTCTTAATAATATTGTACACTGTTAGAACTAATGAAACTTAAACAATTAATAAAACCTGTTGAGAGAAAATTACATAGGAAAGTCACCTAAGCTGGTTAAAGGCTGATTCCGCCAGGCAGGGTGGCTGAGTTGTCAGAGCGTCCCGTTCGTTGCGGCTGGAGTCGGTTTCGATTCCAGTAAAGCTCTGATACTTTAATAATTTCCACTGCTCTTTCTATCTTCTACTATAGCTTTGGGTGGGGTGAGGAGAAGGGCGTGAAAGGGGCTTGCACTCTGAAGACTGAAACCATGGCCTGGATGCACAAGGGGAACTAGCAGTGGACATCCTTTAGACGGAGAGGAACCAGGAGAAGCTGCCAATCTGCATTGCTCGCTAGACATTCCAGTCTAATGAGCGTCCGTTAATCTCCTTCAATTAACCCAATACCTCCTCTCCTTCCCAATTATCTCCTACTCTACATTTCCTCGGCTGGAGCAAAGACTAGTGATATACTCCCTTAATGGGAGGAATGGACTGAGGGGTGTTTGTCCCACTAGTCTAGCTCTGTGCCTCATATAAGGGGAAGAAATATGTACGACACCCTGTACATGTGATTCCCACCACTCTATAAAAACCGAAGAGAGCCGGTATAAGCTTCTCAGTTGTAACTTCACAAGTTCTCAAAAATTGTGTATGGCATGATGACTTCTGGTTAAGTGCAAGAATAAAATGTGCCCCCTGTTTGGGCGAATATTAAGAATATTATTATTATTAAAGGCTGATTCCAAATATCAACACTATTTTTTTTAAACTAGCAATTTCGAATTGAGTTTTGTCTTTGAAGCCAAACACTGTGTAGGACAATTACCAGCTGTCTCATTTGGATCTTTTTTGCAATATACATATAAATACGCACATTATGCACATTAGATATATAAATTTATATAATTATATAAAATGTGTAGTGTGTACATATAGAGTGTTTCGGGACAGGATGGTAGGATATGTCGGGACCGAAAAATTATTTTTCAAATTGAGAATATTAAGTTTAAACAAGTGTGAGTCCGTTCGATAATATAAAATTTACAAAATGCTAAATTCCTACGGTCAAATCTTACCACTCTAAATAGTACTCTTTTAGCAAGATTGGATGTTGGGATGTTTTTTTAGAGACTGAATTTCTGCTATGGACGAGACATATCAGGACATAAGTATTTTCCCCGTGTTATTTCGGGGCAGAATTGGAATACATACTTATTTTTGTCACTGGATTTCGAAACGAAACGGAATCTTCTGTGGGACACAACAATTGTCCCCAGCAGAAGCTCTAGTAATATAATTAAAATATTTTTAAACGCTCATAACCAAATTTTATGGGACCGTGACAGCTTGACAGATATTTAATATTGAATATGCAACGCATTCAAATTATCCTGAAAATTATCAAAGTCCGAAATGGTATCATGCCCAAAATTCATAAAATTACAAAAATGCACGTTTTACAACGTTTCGAGACGTAAAATTACATGTTACCTAATCAAGAAAATTGAATAGTCAATTGTGATTTAAATCAATGATTTATTCGAAAAAAATCAAGTGATTTAAATCAATGATTTATTCGAAAAAAATCAAGTGATTTAAATCCATGATTTATTTGAAAAAAATCAAGTGATTTAAATCCATGATTTATTTGAAAAAAATCAAGTGATTTAAATCCATGATTTATTTGAAAAAAATCAAGTGATTTAAATCCATGATTTATTTGAAAAAAATCAAGTGATTTAAATCCATGATTTATTTGAAAAAAATCAAGTGATTTAAATCCATGATTTATTTGAAAAAAATCAAGTGATTTAAATCCATGATTTATTTGAAAAAAATCAAGTGATTTAAATCCATGATTTATTTGAAAAAAATCAAGTGATTTAAATCAATGATTTATTCGAAAAAAATCAAGTGATTTAAATCCATGATTTATTTGAAAAAAATCAAGTGATTTAAATCTTAATTTAAATCAAGCCACCCTGATTGCAACTATAACTGAAATATTTCAAACATTTTCTAGAAAAGACGACAGCTTATATTTATGCATACTGTAATAAACATGCTACATATAGGACTTTAAAAAAGTGAGATATTTTTCTGCAAAGCCAACATTGAAATCCGAGGGTACTTGAAGCATTTATTATTTAAAACTACAAGCAGGAAACTGCGAGGGACTCAGATCACATATGCTAAAGCGGCAATTATGATACTATTAGGTGTGGTACTCTGGTCTGAAAAATAAGGATAAAAATAGAATAACTCGTTTTGAGAAACTTTACCTAAGTATAATCACTGGGAAACATGTAAATAGGTATAATTACGACCACACCGTTCAGGCTTTAAAACTTGAACCAATTTTAACCCGAATGAAAAATCAGTGTTTAAAATTTGGTAAATCGTTATTCAAATCCCCTAGATTTAGGTATAACCTTAGGCCAAATGTGATCCAAAATAAACGAACCAGAAAAAACTTTCAGCTAGTTGAAAAAAATTCAAGAATGTAAGATATTTTGACTCCACTGTTCCTGATATAACTAGGGAACTAAACAAATTATATTTATTTGAAAAGACGTTTCTAATTATGCGGTTCGAATTAAGTGTGTTTTGTAATAATTTACATTAGTATTTAAATCAAAAATATTGTCATTGCTATCTTCATGCTAGCTACTTAATGATCATATCATTTGTAAAGGTGCTAGTTGTGCGTATGGTTTTTAATAACCAATAAACTCATATCATATCATATCATATCATATCAATTATGTGATTACAAATGATCAAAATTCAATTTTTGAAACAGTGTATTCTATGGTAAGCAGACCTGCGTTCGGGTCAAGTATTTTGAGGATCCAAACTTGAACTTGACCTGCACTTAAACTTTCAAGTAGATATTTGTCAGTACCCGAATTTGGCGTTTCAGGTCCGAGGAAATACTTGTCATACCAAGTCGTATCTTGCAAGTAATCTTTCCGAAACTCCGACTTGATCTGATACTTGAATGTCGGGTCCACAAATCTTGTGAACCGAACTTGGAATTGACTTGAACCCGAACTTGGATTTCAAGTAATTACTTGAACCTTACAACTTTGTAGTATGAAGCATACCTGGATAACCGAAAAATAAGGTGTCCGTTAGTTCGTCATACGTTACGATCATTTTCCCCCCGTTTTTTGTGTTTGTTTTCGTTATTTTAAAATACCGTTATCGGTTAAAACGGTTTTCAATCAAAAGGAATTCGGTTAAACGGTTAATAACGGTATTCAACAAATTTTATTGATCTATTTTTAAATTTATTTGATTAGACTAATAACACAAGTATTATTCAAACATTTCAAAACCACGGAACATCATAACACACCATTCAATATCCGTTAGTTCGAAGGAACAAAACGGCGTTCAGTACCTCGTCCTTCCTACTGCTTCGTCGTTCAGATAGTAGGGAGTTAGCGCACACTTTAGATGAGGGAAACTTATAGAACTTGTAAAACTTATACAGCGAAAGTGACGTCACTTTTCGGTACTTTATAAGTTTACGGAATAACTTTTACAGCAGCTCTATACGTTCCATAAGTTGTGGAAAATGATGTCGTGATCATGCGCGTAGCAAAAAGTGACGTCACTTTCACTCTATAAGTTTTATGTTTCCCTCATCTAAAGGGTACGCTAACTCCCTAGTATAAATGCTAAGGCTGAAAATAGGCTTTCTACACTGACTTGAGTCGCAGGAAGGCAAATAATTACTCTGGCTACATATCTCAATAAAATCGGACTGGCCCACCTGCCTACCATTCGAATAGATCAAACTTAACGCTTTTTTTACGCGGAATTTTCTCATATAAGACTAAACCTTCCAAAACTTCGGTTCTACTGGAAACAGAAGCCGTATTTGCAGATTCTTTGCTCTTGTAGATGTAAGTTTGTGTAAAACTATCAATACGCTAGTCGAAATACATACGTTCAGGTTGAGGTCAAACGACAGTTGGAAGGTGGAGAACTAGTCAAATTTACAGTTGAGAAAAAACCTATAATAACCGCATTTTTTCCGTTTTGGTTTCGGTTTTTACTAAAACACATTTATTGTTTGTTTTCGTTTCTCGTAATTGTTTTCTTTTTGGTTTTCGTTTGGATTTTAAAAACCATTATCGTAATTTTTTGGGTAATAAAGTTATTCCATAACGTTATCCAGGCCTGGTATGAAGTAGGAAAAACACTCCAACGGGTGGAGCTAAGATTTTAAATTTCCGTCGTCTTTATTAAATTCAGATTAGGGTTCACTCATGGTTTTTTTCCTTGTGTTACAGTCTAACCTGACAATTTACTTTAACAGTTTCTCAAAAAGGATGCTAAATTGCAAGATTAGTTTTAAGCACGACGGTTTATAGAATATAAAACATTCACTCCAAATGAAAGTGAGCTCTAGCTTCTGTGCTTGTCTCTCTAGGGATGGTTTCTAGTAGGGATGCCAATGGTCTGGCGGGACCATTTGTAATGATCTGGACCATTTACAGTGATCCGGACCATTTATAATGATCCGGACCATTTACAGTGATCCAGACTGTTTACAGTGATCCGGACCATTTACAGTGATCCGGACCGTTTATAATGATCCGGACCATTTACTTTGATCCGGACCATATTTTATATTGATCCGGACATCCAAACACATGGACATAATTAGATATTCGTGTTTACATTCAACTAAACAACCCTCCTAAATATTACATCCTTATTTAAAAAACATTATTCCCTGTGGAAAGAGCCATCTCCAGTTCTCTTCGCTCGTTGGGCAATTAGTTCAGGTGAAGCGGACTTTAAATCATACGCTAAGCCAATCCAGTTGACAAAATCAATAGCATATTTTGAAGTATGGTTGATTTTGTAATTGTCGATTTTTCAGCACACCTGTAGTCCCAGGGGAATGGGTGATGGTAGTTGTGATCTCCCTCGCCACTAGCAAATAGACTGATCACTTTAATTCTTGATGCAGCCAAGTATCTAAGAACAAGTTTGAACACACAGGAAGGAAATCACTAAAGCAATTCTAATTATTCTCGGACCAATCTAATATAAGCGTTTGTGTGTTACTTGTCGTATGGTTTTGAGCCCCAGGAGCTATGTACAAAACTGTTAATCAATCCCGCCATATGTACTAAATAGATGTGACAGAGAATTGTGTTCGCAAATGTATTAAAAATATGATCCCATTCCAAGATCCAGGGGATTAATATTGGCAATGAAGTAGTCAGTGGAACGGGTCAGTAGTAATTTCTACAAAGATAAATTTAGTATTTGCGTTAAGTGATATAATGGTGTTTTCTACCCTTAAAAAAACTACAGTTACTATTAACAAGGAATATCAAATGAAATAATTTGGTCGGAAAGAATTCCAGATTTTGAACCTATATTGCCACATGACCACGCCATCTCTTTCCAAATCGTATGTTACAATATTGTTCTGGGAATTGTTCAAAATTTTTTGGTGGTCGTACATACAAACCCACCCAATGTGGGCAAAGAATAACCCTCGTGTGGGATTATGAGGATCCCCAGCTGTATCTGAGAAATGGTGTTGTCTATGCCATCTTGCCCAAAGGTGAATTGGACCCTTGAAAATATATTGATTTCAATGAAGCTCGAGTTCAATTTAGGGTCATCTCACTAATCACTTTACAATTCAATTAAAATATATCACGGATGTCGTTAAGGACAAGCGTGAGGTGTCGTGGAAGCAATTATATGAATTAAATAAGTTCAAAACGATTCTAAAAAATAAATTTCGAACTCACTTGAAGCACCATTGTGGTAAAAATCATTAAGAAGATCCGAAGGGGTAGTTTTGCTTTGTAAGCTCTGTGTGACCATAGTCGATGAGCTCCTGCGACGTTACTGATGACTACTAACTGCATGAAAGCAAAATCTGCAAACGATAATATTTTTTTAAACAACTTTCACGTTTTAAAAAATGCGTAATGTAAATACTTACGAAATAATAATATTTTCCACGAAGTTTGGCCAATTATGATTTTGTTGATGGCGTACAGAGCGACAGCATGAGACACTATTAGCGGAGTTGTAAGTACCCAATTTATTCGATCATATTCTTCGAAAGCTTTTTCCGGACGAATATGAGTTTTAGAACTTAAATTATTTCCTTGGTGGTTTGACATTTCTGAAAGTTCCAGCCATTTCGGCAAAAGAATGGGACTGCGATGGATGTTCGAAAGATTTCTTTTAGTTGACCAATGTACGATTTTAACACACAGCAACACTGTTACTGTAGCTGCTTGAGTACTACATTAAATGTTTATGCTACAATGTATTTGGACGGAATCTTTTTCTTCACCTTAACGAAGGGGTAATGGAAGAATATACGCTGTGTCCATATTTATTAGAAACATGTTGGCAAAGGAAAATTAATATTTCTTCACTTGAGAACCAACAGTATGATATTTTGACAAACTTTTAAACTTTTTCGCTCAATTTTTCTTTCCAAAGTCAATTATGTACTTGTGAGAACCGATGACGTGAGAAGATTTGCTATGTATTTCAACTCTAAGAGACTTGCCTTGTCTCACATTTCTGGCTCATGACTTCGTAATTAGAGATAATAATAATCGATAACGAAGCTTGAAATATCTCGCTGATATCTGCTAAATACACTGAAATACGAAATACCTGGTGGGTTTTTTAAATCCACTGAAAAAAAACGTCGGTGATTTTCAAAATCCCTGTTAGCAAAATATATTTCCCCACAAGATGTCATATCCCAGGCAAATATTATTTAAAACAATCGCAGTTTGCAAAAGAGAATCTCTTTCCCTGGAGATTTTTCCTGTCAGAAATATTGTTTCCCTGAGAAGGATCTTCCCGTCTTACAATGAATCCGACCTCTGAAAAAAGGAGCACCTTTGGAACTTAACTTGACTTGACTTTCCAAAGCCAATAAAATATAAATACTTGTGAGAATTCAGTACATTTCAATATTGTCGCATGAAAACATAATAATTAAATTGCTGTATCAATGCTGTAAATACATGTTGAAGGGACTCATTCCCCAATCATTAAAACCTTACTACCACTAGTACTTCTGAGAATTCATAAGTTCGCATCGCAATTATTGATGAACATACATATTCAATAATAAAGGCTAAGGAAAACTCGCTGCAATTTGCTGCATAAACAGCAATACGAAATATGTGTAGGATTTGCATTTGCAAGACAGTCCATAAAATAGTTTAGTGCATTGCATGGGTTCAAAATAGTCGAACCTGTACCACCTGGACCTGGACCCAAACTTTGGGTATCTCAAAAGTGTGAAACTGTACCTGAAAATGTACCCATTTAAAAGGTTCAAATTTTTCGATCCTGAACCTGGGGTAGTTCCGTTTTTGTAGTACCCGCACCTGATTAGTACCTGAACCCGAAAAAGTACCCAAAAGACGACCTGAACCCGGGTATTTTTGAACCGGACCTGAACATGTTTGGGTACTTGAGAATCAGAACTTTTTTATTTTATCTCGTGTTAAAAGTACTATTTGGTACAAAATATATTTAAAATTAATAAGAATGCATGTTCACTGGTTTCTGGTATACCCTGTCATTGCTTTTGCGATGGAAACTATCTTTGAAATTTGAAGTTCTCTGGTCTTTAACTTCCAATCAATGAACCCAAACAATTCAGGTCTTTTGTGATCAGGTTCAGGTCTTTCATGTGTTACACCTGGTCCTGACAGGTAAAATCAAAACGGGTTTTTCTCTGTACCTGACCCTGAACCTGAACCTGTACCCAAATTCACGGGTATAAAATATTGTACCCAGAAAGGACCCAAAATTATTGGGTCCAAAATACATGCACACATACTGAACCTGATCCTGAACCCAAATACCCGGGTGCGACCAGAACCCATGCGATGCACTAAAATAATTGCAAGCTCGGGAAAACCTTCGGTTGCAGTAAACAATCTGTCTCGCTTTTATTATTGGTCTTGAATTTCCTGAACCTTGCTCTCTATACATAATGTATGTTATAAAATTGTATCAAAGTCTTAGTTACAATTAAATTGAGTACAGTGGTTACAGGTTAACCAAAATTATTTAACCCCTCAACTTGTAGATATTATTTTGTTAGATTCTAAAGCTCATTAATTATTTTACTATAAACTTTAAATTTCATTTGTATTCCAATTAGGACAAGCAATAATATTTTCCATGAAGTTTGGCCTGTTATGATTTGTTTTATGGCGTACAGAGCGACAACATGGACCACAATTAGCAGAGTTGTAAGCACCCAATTTATTCGATCATATGCTGCGAAATATTTTTCCTGGCGGATATTAGTTTTAGAACTTAAATTGCTTCCTTCGTACTTTGGCATTTCGCACTGAAAAATCTGAGCTATTTAATTTGAAATTAATGCAAGATTTAATTTTGTTATCAAAACGTTTTTTGACATATTGCTGAAATTTGGTGGATTTTTTAAAAAGATTCAGCCCTCACATTGTGGATTCAGCTAACATTCGCAAATTCATATTCTAGGATAAATTTGAGGTAGGCACGGAAAAGGCCTTATATAAAATTACGTTGAAGGTCATTTCAAAACTTCCCCCCTGAATCTGACGTCACTGCAGGGAGGTTTTCAATAATTTCAAGCATTTCTGCTGAAAAAAGGTCAGCGATTATATAAACATTTTCTGTACGAAACGTTAAATCCCTGGCAAATACGGTCAACAAGACATTCTGGAACGCTGTGTTTGAGATAAACCTCTTTGGGATGTATTTGAAAGTAGTATAAATCAACATTTGCGCATGTGAGAACCCACAGTATGAGGTTAGGTAAGTTGTTACATCAAGTCTGCAAACATTTCTCTAAAGACTTTCCAAAGTCAATGAGTATTTATACATACATACTTTAAGAATCAAAAACATAGGTCAAGAAAAGTTTCAATATGACACAGAGTTGTTATTTCAACTATATGAGTCTTGCTTGTCACACATTTCTGGATCATGCTATTGCAATTATTGACAAACATGTTCAATAATAAAGAATAACTAAATCCCGCTGTAATTTGCTGCATACACAGGAGCACGAAATATGTTTGGGATTGCTATGCCATCTATGAAAAAATTGCAAGCTTGCAATATACAATCTGTCTCGCTTTCGTTTCTCGGCTTGAATTCCCCGACCTTGATCTCTGGACATACTCGTCATACTGTAATATACTAGCACTGCACAGCCAACTACTGTTGGCTAAGCAAGGCAAATGTAAGTTGCGATGACAGCAAATAGTACATGCAATAGCTAGCTGCGCAGTTCTATGGTCGTGGATGCATCAAGAGGGCGCGAATATTTGATTCTTACCATCACTTATGCGGACACCAGGCAGTCTTTCAACTTAGAAGAGAGGATTCTCAACGTAATTATATCAAAGTCCTTGTTGCAATTAAATACAGTAGAGTGGGTACAGGTTAACCAAAATTATTTCACCCCGCACCTAGTAGACATTGTTTTGTTAGATTTTATTAAATTACCTTTCCTGACCTGTGTACATATTATTAAAACTTGAAGTCACGGGGTTCTAACACCTGATGAAAAATCAACACTGTCTGCCACGAATTGCGTGTTTAAAAAAAATACTGATAAGAAAATTTTACCTACAGTCTAACAATTGCAATATCAAATCAATGGGTCTGTAATTAAAATAATATATTCTGTTAAAACAAATCTTGGGTTAGTCAATTTCAACTAATTCGCACTAACTCTGGTTAAGACCTTGCTTTACTATGACTATTTGAATTGAGGGATTTATTTGTTAATCTCAATGAGCTTCATGTCACTGCGTGACCTGTTTATAGACGGGTAACTCGTGAATAATAAGACAATAGAAATGCGACTGACGAGTGTTTGTTTTTTCGCTTTATAAACAATGATTGGTTTCTCAGGTTAGATTCGTTTGATTTAACTTCGCGATGGACGTTTCACCAATCCAATCGTCGCAGATCCAGCATAAGCTTTGGAAATCCAAGCTAAGCTTCGGAAGTTTGGTGGGAGGTCAAGTGGAAGTTTGGTGGGGGGTCAAGTGGAAGTTTGGTGGGAGGTCAAGTGGAAGTTTGGTGGGAGGTCGAGTGGAAGTTTGGTGGGAGATCAAGTGGAAGTTTGGTGGGAGGTCAAGTGGAAGTCCGGTGGGAGATCAAGTGGAAGTCCGGTGGGAGATCAAGTGGAAGTTTGGTGGGAGATCAAGCGGAAGTTTAATGGGAGATCAAGTGGAAGTTTGGTGGGAGGTCAAGTGGAAGATTGGTGAGAGGTCAAGTGGAAGTTTAATGGGAGATCAAGTGGAAGTTTGGTGAGAGGTCAAGTGGAAGTTTGGTGGGAGGTGGATGTGTGGTGGAAGTTACTTATGTATTTCAGTGTTAATATATGGGTAAGTAGAAGGTAATTTTGTGGCCGGAAAAGTAGAACTCAGCCGAAAATACACTCATATCGTCGTGGAAGAGGTGGAAGCGTCTAAATTATGTAAAAAAATAAAGCTCTTAGACCATTTTGCCTCGTCTGCAACGAAATGCGTGTTTTTTTTTAAATATTGATAAGGAATTTTTACCCACAGTCTAACATTTACAATATCAAATCTATCACAGTCTCAAGTATTACTGTTTCAGAAAATATATCTGCAGTGTCATCGAGTTCACAATTCAACTAAATTCCTTATTTAACAGTTGCTAATACTTTAGTATTTAAGGAATTTGTGCTAATTACCAAAAGTCCTGACAATCGGCAGTTATCATATTAACCAGACTCGAGAGGATTTAATTCAATGATGACATTATAAACAGTGCTGCGCTCAAGTCAAGTAATTTCCAGACTTTACCATGAACTTGACTTGACCATGAAAGTCAAGTATTTTTTTGATACGATCTTGAACCATGGGGACTCATGTTCAGGTAATTACTTGAAATTTCATGGTCAAGTAATCAAGTACTTTTTACGTCACTTGAACATGATCATGTACAACCAAAATTGCACTTGACTTGACCATGACTTGGCCATGACTTGACCATGGCTTGATCATGGCTTGACCCAAACATTATATATATATGCTCATGTACAGTGAATTTCCTACATAGTGGTTCCCAAGGGATGACAAAATACCTGGTCATGTATGGGGATGACATTGTATATTACTATTACATAATGAAAATGTAATACAAGGGAATATTTAACCATGTTAATCTAAAGGATATGCTGTCCCAGAGGAAACCACTATATAGAAAATTCACTGTATATACATATAATTATACATGTATAAGGTTAAACTGATTCAATATTTTCGCATGGTTCGTTTTCGCATGGTCTCAAAATTATAAATTGTATGTAAGATAATTATTAACAACACAAAATTTCATCTGAAAAAGATTTATCAAATGATCTTATTCATTGAAGCAAATTCTATTAACGCCAGATGTTAAAACAGGTAACAAATTTAATTGCAGTCAAATTAAACAACAATTTGCGAAATGTTATTTTGAAAGTTTATGCGCCGTGTCTTTGACATGCGCAACTTTATTCTACTTGAATCTGTACATGAAATACTCATGGTTCATGGTCAAGTTTTTACATTATCAGACTTGACTATAAACATGATTTGACACTCAAGTAATATTCTCCAACCTGACCATGACGCTTACTTGACTTCAAGTATCATGGTCAAGTTTTTATATTACCTGACCATGACTTGAATGCTCAAGTTATAATTATTTTTTAACTTGACCATGACCCGAACTTGACCATGACTTGAAATACTCATGGTCTACTTGAACTTGTGCGCAGCACTGAATAAAGGACATCCATCTAAGGTGAAACTACTGTATAGGAAATTCATTGTACTAGAAAATCTATATTATAATAATGTAGCTCTTTATTGTCTTTAAGTACACATACTATGACAATCTTACAATTCATTGTTTACATTGCATGTTAATTGGGGGATGGGACGCAGCCCAATAATCTTAACCTAATTTGCTTAAACTATGGAGGAGAGAGAGCAAGGTAACATAGAAGGAGATAATATCCCACGACGAACTGTGGGTGCACTGTCAAGCTATGGCAGGGACACCACTATCCCAATGGCTCGGTAAATCCACTCACGTTGAAGTGAGCGTTGGGTGTGTGCTAACTAGCAGTACATCCCACAGAACCCAACATCTATCTCTCTCTTTCCCTCACCTCCGCGACAGCAGGGGCACTGGGCTTTGAAGCCATTCCTCAACGATGGTAGTTGAGTACATTCAGTGCTGGACTACTCCTGCTGCCCATAGAAAATCTATATTAAGCGTGCCCATATTTCAATGAACTTAACACGGAAATGAAGGTTTTCTCATGAAAGAATTACTGAATAACTGTTATAGTTCCGGAAGCACAGCGCTCAAGCAATATAATTAATGAATAACTGATACAAATTCTCTTCCTGTGGAAAATGTGTTTACTGAGTCAGATGTTTATTCTTTGAGAGGTGTTAACCACGGAGGTTTGGAACGCATAAAAAATAGCTTGTATTCCATTATAATATTAAACTTGTGTATCAATCGTTTCAATAGTTTCTAGTTCCTTGACTGGTAATGTTCAGGATATAAAAAAGAAGGGTGAAATTTAATGCAATTTCCCTTGCTGTAGAAAATACATTCATTCAGTCAGGTGTTTCTGCTTTTAATGTCGCACATTCAAAGAATAACTTACGTTCCAATAAAGTAAATCATTCATCCAGCGTTTTAAGTTTTTCTAGTTCTTTATTTGCGATTTCCATAGTCTGGCAACCAATGTAGTTTGTTATGACAACATACCTAATTTTACAATGAAATTCTCAGTCAAAATTTGTATTTTAATCGTTTGTTTCACAGTTTTTCCCACAACATTTAGTAAAGATCATTCCACACATTTCCAGAACTTGGATTTTTTGCAATGGGTATTTCGAGACTGAAAGTCCTTTATACCCCTAAAGTGGTGTCGGAGAATCTTCGCGAAAACACACACCAACTTGTTCACTACACAACTCCTTTTCAGGAATATCGAGACGGACATTTTTGGAGAATAATTGAGTACATGCAGGCCCATTCAAAACCATCCAATTGTCAGTCAGTGTTTTTACTCTTTAACAGGAAAGTACTAAAATCCTCGAAAACCTTTTCTGCATCATAGATGCACATCCTCATGAGGACAGAGTGCAGCACTCGCACTCAGTGTACTCATGAGTTTACTTTATGTTATTGCAACCGTTCACTCATAATCATGAGTGCGAGTACATACCACCGATTTGTTTATTAATGAGTATGAGGACGAGAACACAAAAATATACTCATTTTTAAAAACATGCAATACTCTGCACTCTAGTGTAAAAATGCAATTTAATGCTAGGCTTGTATATGTCGTGTAAACAATTTTGTACAATCACGCAAAAAAGAAACGAAACAAAATCGTTCAGTAAGTATGATTGAGAATTCGAACCGTTAATATTTCAGCCATAGTAATCTTGTGCCAATCTTATGATTTCAAAAATTAGCGAGATCAATGTAAAGCAAAAAAGCGAAAAGATGTTTTTAAAACCATGGAGTTATGTTCAAATAAAAACAATCTAGGCTTAAAAGTCTGCAATAAATTGGAAATATTTTGTGTTACTGTGATTTTCGCATCGTTAAACTAAACCTTTACAAAAAATAATTTGCCGCATTTAGCCTTTATCGTTTTCGTAGCGATTGCAAGCATTTGTTATTTACTCATGTGTGTTAATCATTTCAAATTGATCATTTTCTGTTCGTAAAAATATTCCAACTTGAAAAAACATCAAGTGTGAACAGAAAGTGATGCATGTAGTTTTATTTGCTTATTAACATAATAAAATTACATGTAAAAATAAATACGGAACAAAATTATTTGAATGTATTGCAAATAGATAAATCAGGTATGCATACATATATACATATCAAATGCACTCATAAGTGCGAGTGCGAGGATCAAACTCTAGTCTTTTGTCCTGATGAGGACGAGTGTGAGTGCAGACTTGACAATGTTTAGCATATCAGTGTGAGGATGAGTGTAGTTTATTCAATTTGTACTGAGTGCGAGTGGAGTGCGAAAGAAAATGTGCATCTATGTTCTGCATACGCATCTAAAAGCCGTGGGTTCCTACCAGACATGTGTAACCTCGTGTAGATTTCCCATAAGCGACGTCCCGTGATGACCCTGTGACGTCACCCAAGTGTCGCCTCGGGCTATTTCTGTGTTTTCTGTGAAATACCGTGTTTAAGGCAAAACCAACGACGCGAATCGTTTTCATATAATACCAGGACCTTAAATTAATTTTTAGGGCCCATTCGGGTAACAGGATACCAGGCCTAGGTTAGCATGTTTAAATGACGATTACTGCCGTTTGTGTTAGCCAATTAGGACCAAACAAAATGCAAACCCACTTATGGCTTATAGTCTCTTGCTTTACTGCTAATGCAAATATTCGGCGGGTACTGGAACCGGGTAATACAATACCCAGTATTCAAAAATATTAAAGAATTTGTGATTTTCACTGCAGCAATATTTTTTAATGCTTGTTAGGCGTCAGGTTATCGGCGTTTCTTTTGAATGGAAGCAGCGACCGCAAAACTCTAAAGAGAACAACTAAATACATTTTCATTCATGCTTGGCAAAAACTGTGCCGCAAATGTTTTCACGAAAATTGGAAGTTTCATGATCTTCAAATCGGTAAATACTAAAACGAAATTGATGGATTCCGAGAAAACCTCCGAAGCTACTGTGAATACCAAAGCCGGCATAAAATCCACCGCCCAGAACCTGGTAGGACTGACAAGGATTTAAAGGCTCAAAGCGTAGTACTCCATTCGGAGCTGTAATAATAACTTATTGCATTTTAATCAAGTGTTGACTCATTGTCAGCCCTGTACTACAGAGACAGGTGAAACGTTTCATGCAATTCGTAGTCATTTTGAACTTAACCGCTGTCCATTTTTCGCTTCGGAATAACTAATGACTACAATTTTTTTGTAATCAAGGATGCGGACGTTGTCCCGGAAAAAATTAATCGAGTACCGCGTATAAATCTAAGTACGGGTTCAAGTACTTTTGAATCTATGTCCCGAACTCGTACTCGTATTTTGGCTTAAGTACTTTGAACGTACTCGTATTTTTGCTTAAGTACTTTGAACGTACTCGTACTCGCTCTGATACTCGTTAGAAATATACTCAAGTCCGATTACAAAAACGGACACTCGACCGACGAGTTCAAGCACCAATCTTAAGTTGATACAGTACTCGGCCCTTACACGTACTCGAAAGCGAAACTCGAGTATTTACTCGAGCTCGTGAGGAGCTATAGTCCACATATGTATTGTATTAAACATGATACATGGTTTTAATACAGTGAGTTGTTTTTCTACAAAGTCCATACTGAAATCCTCGAGGCAATTCGGACCAATAGTTCTTTTCAGATTTACGCACGTGGATTTTGGGCTCTTGCGATGAACCTTTTCTTTTATAAAACTTTGCGACAATGTCATAATGACTTCAACAGAAAAATTATACAGTTTTAATGTCCATTTTAATCCTGTGCCACAATATTCAGTTTTACAGATTGATAAGGTTTTAGCAGATTCCAGATTTCGGTTGATTTTTTTCAATCTTGTTTTGGTAAAATTGTTAAATCAACTTGGAACATAGTTTGCTAAAATAACAATAAAATGTTCTTTAAACATATTCTGGAGAATAACGTTTCCCGAAATTATTTTCCACCAAAACATTGGATGTTTTCAATTTGCAAATTATAAACTTGCTAAGTTGCTAGTTATTTCAGTTCACTCCCTACTCCAGTACTTATAGAGGAACAAGCTGTTGAGTAACATCATACCGAAAAGTCAGTCTTCGCCCGGACTTCTTTGAATAAGTTGGCTTTCAAGGTACTCGTCTTGTTGATTAGGAACTAAAAGAATGGATAAAGTCGTATAACGAGTATGTGTTCCATCAGAATATTAGCTGCTTCTGGATCATTGGACGGCGAGTATATGGTCACAATTTATATTTAAAATTCGGTTTGTAAAAATTTATAAATAGATATTACATCATTTCCTTGCGGTCTCGGTCTTTAACAATGTATATGCCCAGGCACTCCGGAGCGTCCAAAAAAGTGGGGGGACAACATATTAAAATTAGTTTTCGTTACTTTGTATGTATGTATGTATTTGAGGGGACCCAAGTCTATCCATTGTGGATTTCCTTAGGAGGCGCTCAAGCCTTAAGGCTTATTGCACTCGCCCAGTTACTTGCATTGCTTAATATACGGACTTGCATTTCGCATGGTCACACATATATTGTGTGGCATGCTTTGATTTGCATAATGTCCGATTTACCTTATCTTACCGCTCCTCTTGCAGGTCGGAGCTGCCCTTGCATAATCTATGCAAAGATTTCAGGTTTGCTGGTGATCTGATGGTGTCGTATATATACGTCCCATTGTCAGTCACCAGCATTCCTAATTCTTGAGATTACCAAACCACATGAGCTCCAACGTAAGGTCTTTACCCCCCGGTCCAATGTTCCAAGAACGGCAGAGGCAGAGTCATGCAGATCTGCACGAGCTTACATACCAGCCCTATCCAGAGTCAGGAAAGGAAGGCAACTACTTTGCATAGGTATGCCGCAACCTGCATGCACGTTTTGCGTCCCCGGATGCTGGTACACGCTCAACGTACATACAGCCACAGCACACTACACAAATGGTATGTAGTTAGTGCAAACCTTACCTGTGCAGTTCCCGACTCCGGATTTAGCCCTTGGATCCCGGGTCAGTGAGGATCCTCCGGCACAGGTACGGGCACTCAACTCGGCAGTCCGCAGTCACTGTCCATAGAGGACCAGAGGGCTTTGGGACTAACGAATGTTATGCGTCCCCCGAACTGTAGGTTGGAGAGATAAGAGAGCCACTGACAGCCACTACCTCTCTCTCCGGCTCCTACGAGCGAACTTTTTCTTCGTTACTTTGCTATTGGCCACAAACAAACGTATGTATGTACATATGTATAGGGTTACAAATTATTTTTCGTTAGTTAGCTCATATAAGCATGCAAAATATAGAACTTTTAATGTTTTTTCAAATTTTTTTAAAAGAACACGTTTTCATAGAAGACACCAACTAAATCTCATATACTAGAAAAATTTTCTTACAAACACTAAATACTATCAAAATTTTACTGATTTCAAATAGAGGGATCAAAGAATCATTGAACTGTATGGTGATTTATTTCCGGGAATGATTCAATTTGTTCTTTCATTTTTGGTCTGGCATGGTCCAAATGTGGAACCGTTCCTCTAGACCTGTTCTATAATTTTCGTCCAAGGAACATTCTCCAGTAGATTTATTGGTTTAGAAGTGCATGGCCTTTTCCATCCGTTGGAACAGACCAAATTTGGTGTCGGTGAATTTTTTGGAGCAAATGTTTCACCAAACAGCAATATTTCATGTTAATTTTTAATATTCTAAAATAAACTCCTTGGGCGACGTTTTAATACTCAGTTTTACTCTTTTCAATAATATTGGCGCGCTAAAACCTATTGAGTTTATAAATTGCTCCTAGAAAATTTTCCGTTAAGCTCGTAATACAGGAATGGTATTATCTGTCTGGTCCGACATTTTGAAACAGATTTATTGGTCTGGCATGAAATTGGAACGAAATTCAAAGCAAAAGTTTCAAAATGTTCAAACTTTTGATCCAGGTCAAGATTTTGGCCTGGATCAATCTGGCAACGGGAGGTCAATATGTTCGGCATACGTAGCGGGAAATAATATTCCAAATAGTAAATTTGGGGCATATTCGGCATTTTGGAGATTTTCAGTAGGGAATATTTATTATTTTTGTGGACAAAACTCAGCAATACAGTCAAGATAAAAAAGCCACTATTAACATAAAATACTCAAATTTCAATAAAAAAGGCCTACATGGCAATTTTGCTCAAATGTATTTTATTTCAAAAGATACTTCATGTGTATCATACAATCGCCTTATACTGACTTGACGAATGCAATACTGTTGCATTTTGTATAACGTTAATCAGAATACTCTAGTTCTTCTCACGTGTACGCTTCTTCAATGATAAATGCGTCCTCAAAAAAATCCTCCCCATCAGAACTTTTATTTGTGTAACTTTCAGCCTCTGCAGCCGTTGCTCAGCCTTCGGCTGAAATAATATCCGTTAAATAGAATTTCTCGTATCAACTTTTTCTAACAAGTGCTTCGAGGTTGGCAGAGTTTATTGCATTCCAAAATGTGAGTTATGTTTGACTACTAAATTAAAAATAATTCGGGAACAATTTCAAGGTTGAACTGTTTAACCACCCGTCAATTAGCAACAATATTTAGAGGTTTCAAAACTGCTACAATTATCTAGTGACCAGATTTATTTACCTGTATGTTAAAAACGCCGAGTTATCGTTTTTAGTTATAATAAATCGTGCTGGGCAGTTTGCAGTAGTAGCGACTGCAAGTAGCAGCAGCGACCAATAACGTCTGGAAAAGGTAATCGGCCGGAAACTTTGAGTTGAATATGCCCAAAATGCCAAATATGCCCAGGAATGAAAATGCCCAAAATGCCCGTGCCGAATATGCCCAAAACCTATGTATTTGCCCGAAGTTGAAAATGCCCAAAATGCCCTGGCATTTTGGTCAGGCATGATGCCCAATATGCCATGGCATTTTCAAATCGACAATCCCAACATGCATATACCGGGATGGAAAATATATTTATCATTTAAGTAAACATTTTTGTTTAGAAGAAATAGTTTGTTGCGTTGAGCTTTTTAAATACACCTAACAGCAGTTTGTGGAGGATTTAAAAAAAATGAAGCTTCATAGGACTTTAGAAATCAAAAAGTTCAGGACAGCAGTATAGCCTGTCCCTCCCTGACTTTTTTGGGGGGACGATCTCCCCCCTGTCCCCCTTATTCCAGAGTGCCTGTATATGCCAGTTTATTGTTGATAGCCAAATCAAAGCCAAAGTAAAACCAAATTATAATTATGAGCGAGTTTTATTTCCAATATTCCAAACTGGTTAAAGGAAGTATGTATTTGCTTCTACAATGAATTTACATAAATCAAGTTGAACAAAAATGCAGCTGCCTTAGAAATGCGATACAAGTTTTGGTAGAAGATGTGGCCACAAGATGAGAAGCTCTAACATTTTTGCTTGGATATAATTACTAATATAATATTTTCTCTTTGAAACCAATTTGTGTGAAAATTAACTGGGATTTTGCTAAAAACAGACTTGAACATAAGTTCTAACAAACATCCCCCGGGAGAATTATTAACGTAATTAATCTTTTTAAGAGAATTCTCGCATTCAATATAGTACACCTGAAAATAATTTGTATTCATTTGGATATCCCAAAACCGGAAATAATTAAATGTTGTCTTGCTTAAAAGTAACTTATATCCATCAGTTATCCCAGTATATTCCTTAAAATAGTAAACATAATTGAAAAATTTCCCAAACACATGGACATAATTAGATATTCGTGTTTACATTCAACTAAACAACCCTCCTAAATATTACATCCTTATTTAGAAAACATTATTCCCTGTGGAAAGAGCCATCTCCAGTTCTCTTCGCTCGTTGGGCAATTAGTTCAGGTGAAGCGGACTTTAAATCATACGCTAAGCCAATCCAGTTGAAAAAATCAATGGCATGCTTTGAAGAATTCCAAATTGTTGCTTTTTCAGCAGACCTGTAGTCCCAGGGGAATGCGTGATGGTAGTTGTGATCTCCTTCGCCACTAGCAAGTAGATTGATTACTTTAATTCTTGATGCAGCCAAGTATCTAAGAACACGTTTGGATACTGTTAAGCCCTTATTGGCTTTAGAAATGATTATAAGCTAAAATATTCCATACTGCAACATTGATGTACATATATGTCATGTAACCTCTGTAAAATGCATTAGGTACCTTTGTTTAGTACATTTCTATTGGTCAGAATAATGTAGGAAATATTCCAAGAGGTTGGCTCATAAGTGCTCACCTCCTTATATAAACCCCAGCCTCTCCAGTCTCAGAGAGACGAGAGAATCCCGAGCCAGAGACCAAGAAAGACCTCAGATAAGAAACCATGTAGCCTTTACACACGCACAATACAAGAATAAATTATATCCTGTGAGTAAATCTACTATCGTACATAACGCACTTATTCCCTCAGCCATCGACCCATCTCTCTCTCACAGCAGAGTGTGTACACTCTGCCTGCTGCACATTCCCCCATCCACTATTTTTAACATTTCATTCCTTCCTCATTTTAATCTCTCTCCACTATTTTCCTATTTATTCCTTTAATTTTCTTTTCCTCATTTCTGAGCTATATTTCCCCCCATAATCAATTAATACTTAACATGGTGCACGGTGCGCGGTTTTTCTGTGCTTTAATTCGTTAATTATAGTATAGACGTTTCCCTTACCTCTCTGCGAGTGTGCTCCCGTGTAATAACTCTTACAAAACTCTTTGTGGCGTCCGCCTCTGCCGGAGGCTCTGCCAAAAATTTCTACAACTTCCTCCCTTTTCCCTACCAAACTCATGTCTCGCCAAGAAATCCGACTTATACGAGTAGTAAAACTCAATTCCCGAAGTGAATTTATTCGGTATAATAACGTAAACTATATTGCCATTCTCCAAAGTGACGCCAACAACGTCGATCTTAGTTCTACAGAGCAAACGGAAGCGTTAAACAAGTATCCCCACCTAACTGTAGAAAAAGCTATCCGTCAGTTCCGATTTTATAAACTCTTTCGTCAGAAACTACCACAATATCTCAACACGGACATCGTACCAGAAACGGTCACCGCCGCGGATTTTGACGTGTTATACAAACAACGAAGCCGTATTCCACGGTCAGTGGACACCTCCACAACCTTGGACGAGACAACTGTAATTCCCGTACCAGACGACACACGAGCTCAAACTCCACCGAGCACGGACGGAGAAAATACGGAAGGCCCGACTCCCGAACCACCAACAACGCCAGCCGACTTCAGGTCATTCAACCCGTCCCGAACTTCCACACCAGCCGTCTCTACTGGACCACATGATCCAGCTAACGATTCGAACTTCGTTACAACAGAAACTGTAAGCCAAAATTTTAATTTTTCTGAGCATACTATCATAGCCACCCCAACCGCCACGAATTCCCAACCAGCGTCCACTCGTCTGTTTAATAATCATAACTACTTCGAAGAAGTCGCACAACAATTAGTAGACCGCATTACATCCAAACAGCAACGGGATCGCTCCGGAACCAGTATTGTCAATTACCCCTATTATCAACAGCTTTTAGGAGACCTCAACTTAGCGACAGCGCTAACACCCGACCTTAGCTTTCTAAACACCCGAGCAAGTTTCAACCGTATTGTTGCAAGAATCATTACCATCTTTCGAAATTGGCAAACCCACAGTACCGAACACACGTCATTAATAGAAGAGCTTCAAGACATACACGAATCGTTATTGGCAACAGATCTCCTCACACCTGTAACTACATCCACAGCAATTCCCACAACGTCCACTGCGACTGCATCTCATTCTTTCCTCTCCCACAACACTCCTACGCCTTCTGCACCGCAATTTTATAGTTTAATTCCCCTCATCAATTCTTGGACCGACCGGCTCAAAACCTTACAAAGACAAAACCAAGACATTACTCACCAATTGACACTAGATTATTACCTCAACCTTGTTGCCGAGGATAACCTAACCAATAAGGTCACTCTTTCCAACTTCCCTTTCACATCTTCTGACGCATATAGAGAAGCTGTTTTTCTCTTGCCACAAGAATTTATTTCCGCGGCGACCCACCAACATCCACATCTTCTGTCCATCCCATCATCCTCCTCTCTTCCCGAGAATCCTCCATTCAATCCAAACCAATCCAATAACCCTACAGAAGTTGACCCTGCCGAACCCACAATTATAATTCCTGACGACGATAATCCACTCTATAATATCCACATCACACCTCCTAACCCTGACATTGATTCCGATTCTACTTCCGACTCAGAATCCCTTCATTTTACGACAGCTTCAAATAGTATTTCCTCTTCTACAACTTCATCTCGAGCCTCATCTCCAACTCCATCCATCTCTCCTATTCCTCCTCCCGTTGCACCTCAACCCATCATGGACAATAATAGATTCCTACTTGATAAACCAAAATTTTCCCCTTCGGAGCTCTCATCTGACAATATCCGAAAATTCTTCTCACGCTGCAATTCTTTCTTTGCAACATTTAATGCTGATGACGCTACCAAGAAAGCATACATTCAACATCAAATATCAGATGCCTCACCAACTGGAAAAAACTACCTCGACCATTATTGTAACTTACGCTCTACACAGCGCAAAACATATGCCCAGTTTTGCGATGACATCTTAAACAACATTCCCAAAGACGTACCAGACAGTAAGACCAAAATACTAAACGCACTATCAATGACTAAATATGCCACAGAAACCGCCACAATGTTTGCTCTCCGTGTTAAGGCTGCAGCTGGTTCCGACTGGAACAATTTCCCAGAAACTACAGCCGTGGAATCGATACGCGAAAAGTTAGACCCTACCGTCAAAATCTTTCTTCAGCGGCACAATACAAAAATCCGTAATTTTGCCCATTTACTGGATGGTCTCAAAGCATACGAAACCTGTGCACCTCAGAGCCCACAAGAGCAAGCTACTGCTACTCCACAGCTTCCATCAAGTTTGGTTGACAAGCTCGACGCCGTTCTAGAAAGGCTCGACAAATTGGAAAATACAAATACAGCTATAATGGCTGTCTCCAACCAGATGCCCCAACCCAGACGACAGTACTCATCCAACTTTGCACAAGGACAAAATTCCAATCCTTCAAATCCTATAGTATGCTACAGATGCAACAAGCCTGGCCATATAGGTAGACAATGCCCTACCATTAATGCCCAACCACAAGGACAGACAACTGCCTCTACAGTTATTTGTGAACGATGCTCCAGACCCGGTCATCAGACAAAATTTTGTCGTCAGCATCTCCCCATGCATTATACAGATTATGGCAATTTCCTTGCTGCAAGACGACAACAACGAGAACAACAAAGTCAGAATTTAAACTCGCCAGGGCAGGCTGCCCTAGGCCTGCCCACAAGCAACTTACGAGCATTGCCAGCTCCAGAAACTCAAGCCTCCAACCGACATTAATAATTCCCACCATCTCTACACTATCGGCAACTCCAAAATCAATTCATTCCCTATCATGCTCATTGAAAATCATCATTACTATCCATGGCCACAAACTCCCGTGTCTCATCGACACAGGAGCTGCAGCATCACTTATTCATCCTTCATATGTACCTCATGGATCCCGAATAATGCCGAGTACACTAAGGCTTGTAGACGCTAGTGGAAATCCCATGCAAAATAACGGCCTAACTCTCGTCAAATTCAAGATAGGTAAATGTACCTTCAACCATCCCTTCATTGTAGCCCCATCGACTTCTCTCAACTGTATTTTAGGTACAGACTTTCTGTACTCGAAAACCGGGTTCATCATTAATACTCAAGCAAATACACTCTGGAATAAATTCACGGGACACGTTCCCCTTATTCACACTCTTCTTCAACATGAACAAGCTCTGCAAGACCAAAGTGACCTTCCAATTTCACTTCCAGAGTCTACTTCAACAAAAGAATCTGTTTCCAAAAGATCCTTGAACCTAATCTCGTCAGCAGCGAATGCTACGCTTCACCAACCCTTAGACAAAGAACAGGAAGTTCAGTCCGTTGATCCTCCTCTGACTCCTTCCAAGGAAACTTACACACCTTCTCAAACATCTGCCTCCACACAAACCCGTTCCACTTCTACAGACAGCTCATCTCAAACCCTTTCCACAAGCAAGAATCAAACTTTACATGGAAATAAATATTTCCGAAGACCACAGCAAACTACAACAGATACTACCTCAGACGAGTCTGACACGGGATACTACCATAGGTCATCCAACCCAAACCGTCGCAGGATTTCCACTTCTCGCAGAGCTACTATCAAAACTATGCCCACTTCTACATCTTGCCACCCTACTATACCTCCCAAATCAACCACATTTAAAACTCTTCCCATTTTGTGTGTATCACACACCAAACCTAATCATGTGCTAAGAATCCTAGGCACTCAAGTTATTGGCCCTAGGTCTCATGTTACAATTCCGACTTTTCATCCCTGCGAAGAAAATATTCCAATGTACTTTCAACCTCACCCTTCTCTTTACAATGATTATCATGTTCTCGCTCCACACTCCATCCTGTCTCCCACTTCTAAATTTTTTCTTGTCACTAATCCCACCAATATTCCCGTCACCCTACCGGATGGCCTCGGTTTAGGTCACATAACTCCTTTAGACTATTATGACAACTCCATGACTCCCATCCCAATCAACGCCATTGATAACTCCCAACTTGACAACGAAGTTGCCTCATTTAAAATTAATCCTGAGCTCAACACTGCGGATACAATCAAACTCAGGAACTTACTCAAAGAATACCGTAGCTCCTTTGCATTTCACCCTAACGAACTCGGCAAATGTGACACCATCCCATTTAAAGTCGAATTGGAACACCAGAAAATTGTTGCTCACAAGGCTTATAAGACATCGGCCTTCCAGGACCAGATTATTAATGCCGAAGTACAGAAACTACTTCACAACAACATCATTGAACCATCCACGTCCCCCTTTACCAGCCCTGTCATAATTATCCTCAAAAAACCTAACGATGAAGGCATAAGAAAACCCAGAATGGTCATTGACTTTAGATCTTTGAATAAATTAACAAAGGCCATGCATTGGCCCCTTCCAAGCATTGATGAAATATTGAGGAGAATGCAAAACCAGAAATACTTTAGCACCTTAGACCTCGCCCAAGGTTTTCACCAAATTACAGTGGACAAAAACTCCCGTGAGAAGCTCAGCTTTATCACCAAGGATGGTCAATATCAATACCGCATGATGCCTTTTGGCACGAAGAATTCCCCCTCACATTTTTGCCGTCTTATAGATGTCATTTTATCGGATTTAAAATACTCCACTGCAATGGCATACGTAGACGACATCGTCGTCGCCAGCCAGACGATAGACGACCATATCAGCAAACTCAGAAAAATCTTTGACCGCTTCAATGAGCATAACTTAAAATTCGAACCTACTAAATGCAAATTTGGCTTTCAAAAAATACATTTACTCGGATTCACGATTACATCCTACGGGATACAGCCCTACAATGAAAATCTAGCTGGAATAAGAAACATGCCACCTCCACATGATGTCAAATCAGTCCAGTCATTCTTAGGCATGGCCAACTTTTTTAGACGCTTCATCCCTCACTTTGCTCAAATTGCTTCCCCACTACGGCAACTAACAAGACACAATGTACCCTTCGAATGGACACAAGAATGTCAACAAGCATTTGAGGCTTTGAAGAACCTTCTCCTTTGTCAACCTGTACTAGCACACTATGATCCCAATAAACCTACATTCCTATACACGGATGCATCTTTACTCGGCATCGGCGCCTATCTCACCCAGCTTCAACCTGACGGACACGAACACCCCATATATTTCCTCAGTAGAAAATTGAATCGGTATGAACAAAAATATAACATTCGCCTGCTAGAGTTATTAGCCATCACTTGGGCTACTATGAAACTCAAGGAATACCTCTTAGGTATTCCGTTCACTGTTCGTACCGATCATCATAGCCTCTGCTATATAATGAGGACAAAAGATGAGTTAGATCCCAAACTTCAACGCCTTCAGTTATTACTCATGCCCTATGACATTACCATACAATATGTTAAAGGCACTACACATCGTGTGGCTGACTGCCTCAGTCGCTACCCATTTGGGGAACCTGACCATTCCGAAACTGACAATGATGCCTGCTTGTCCATTAATGCTATTAGCATTTCTACCCTCAAACAAGAACAGATGAATGATCCAACCGTAGCAAAAATCATTACTAAACTACCTACAACTTGGAAGTTGAAATCAAAATATACGCTAATTAATGGTATTTTATATAAATACAATTCCAAACAAGGTGAAGCCTCCCTCATTGTAATTCCCAAGCAAATGGTCCCTGACATAATTCAAAAACATCACAATTCTGTGTGCCATATGGGCCACACAACAACTTTACGGAAGCTACAAACAAGTTTTTACTGGAGGACAATGTCCAAAGACATTCACACATTTATTCAATCCTGCCCCATTTGTCAAGAACGTAAAACTCCCAGAGGACAAAAACAGCCCGGAGAATTTCAATATATACCAATTCCACTCCGCCCTTTTGAGAGAGTCCAGATGGACATTCAGGGGCCCCTCACAAATCAAGCCGGCCGCCCGAGATACATCATTACAGCTATCTGCTACTTGACTAAATTTTTAGTCACTGACGTCGTCCCCATAGCTGATGCTAAAACAATTGCGAATTTTATCTTAAATAAACTAGCCTGTTTATACTCCCTGCCTGAAATAATACAAACAGATCAAGGCACCGAATTTAATAACTCAGTTCTCTCGGAATTATCCGAAATATTCAACTTTAACATGCAATACTCAACGGCATTCCACCCACAGAGCCAGGGGCTCGTGGAAAGGACCCACCAGACGCTCGGTGATGCCATAGCAATGTACACTGCTGAAGCTAAAACTGACTGGCCCTTAGCACTCCCCGCTTTGACCTTTCATTTAAATAACACCCAACACACTTCTCATGGATACACCCCGTTCTTCCTTCTCCACGGATTCAATGCTCGGACTCCTCTTCGAAATGCCTTCCCCACGTTTTCCCCTGAACACCAAAATATTCAAAATATGGACACACTATGGAAAACAACACATGATATTCTCACACGTCATCGAGAAAAATATGCTGCCCGAGTTAACAAAAGTAAACGCACGGTTACATATGAAATCGGAGACAACGTGCTCTTGGAGCACACTGCCACCAAACCCGGAATTAGCTCCAAACTTCTCCCTCGTTGGAGAGGCCCATTCAGCGTAATTGACATTCCGTCCGAAGTAAACTATACAATCCGAGGTTCCGCTGGAACCACTATGAAGACAACAACCGTACATATATCCCGACTCAAAAAGTATTATGCCAGACCAAACTGGATACAGTTACCATCCCTATTAACTACAGCACATCAGGCTCCAAACCCAGAACCATCCACACATTTACAAAATTTATCACAGGAAAATATTGACTATACAGACCCTTTGACCTCACTTGACCCTGAAAAATTTACTAAGTCTTTAGAGAAAGAAAAATCGGGCGTGACCCCTCTAGGACCTCACGATCCCGAGGGCCCCACCCAAACCCCTCCCCCTATGGAAGGCCCCCCCCCCCAAGAGGTAACCTTCCCCCATTGGAATCCAACCCTTCTAAAGAGTCGACACCTGACCTACCTACAATAATTGATCAATCTACGGCACTATCAAATCATAATGAACCATTGAGTGCTAATTTACAACAATCAGAATCAATTACCCTCCATCCAAAACGAGTCCGTAGGACTCAACAACAAATTTTAGAAGAGGATTCACAACAAATAATCCCCTCGGATTTTCACACTCGACAAGATAACGAATTCCGAAGGTCTACACGACATAACATACAGGCAGTGGAAAATTTATTCCATTCCATGCTTGTTCGCTGCTCATAACTTTGTTCGACATTACTACACTCAAGAGAACATTAACAAGAATTCAAAAGAAAAATTATGGAACTCAAGAAAATTCCATTCTCGGTCATTTATCTTAGCCCCAGATGTAATAGTCTCGACCAGCATTATTAAACACTCAAATACCATGAACGGGCAAAGGTTGCCGAGTCCCGCGGAGCACTTCAAACCAAATAAACAATTAAAAAATTGACCCACAAGTACTGAGTGCTCATAATGCAAGAAAAAAATCACATTACACCATAACCGGCATCATAGATAAATTCCCTGGATCTACAGACCGTAAGGGTACCAGCCTGCAGACCCTTCGCCCTATCCTAACAACTACTATCAATTTCACTTTTGCACTTTATCCATGAGCGATGAATTCAGAATCACAAAATTGTTGTCACCCTGTAGAAATACACAAATACAGGATTAACATTTGATTGTCACAAGCTTACACTAATTCATGAATATTTTTGAGTTCTAGAAACAATTTACATTCTGCAGAATTATCCTCCGAAAACTCCAGCTGAAGAAATCTCCACATCTCCTCCTCCCTGAATTAGCAGCTATAAAACTCTTGGATCCACTACGGCGCCTTCAAATTTCATGAATCTATGTTTAATATAATTATTCCTTATTGCTTTTAATTTGTACACACATTATACTCATTTATGCCACTCTTATAATACACAACTTTATTTACTCTGTTAACACTTACTCTATTTTTCCTTCAAGGCCTTGTATTTTTTCCCGATAACTAAAAGAATTGATCCCTCCAATATTTATCGACCCTTCCAATTAGGAACTATCAAACACACAAAATTTCTCTGTTATATCTTTTTTCACTCACTCACACTCATGTTTTATGCTTAACTTCCCACCAAAAAATGTTTTTACTCACCCTGTATAATCACTTTCTTGTATTTTGTACTCCACAAATTATGGGGACATAATTTTCCCCTTCCTAGTGCAGTTTACGGCACCAAAATCGCTTTAAAATTGTATTTTCTAGGGAATTTTTACGAATTTAAAAGTAAATCCCTATGTTAAAAACTTTGCAAAGATGTCTACCTAGGAAAAAGTCAATCTCAAGTTCAAGACTGCAACAGAAGGCAGAAACCGCTCTTCACCCACATTCGTTCGGAATGACTCGGAAACCATCACAAAAAATATTTTTCCAACGATGCGGTCATCGTTTCCTTCAATCCAATGAATGTTAAGCCCTTATTGGCTTTAGAAATGATTATAAGCTAAAATATTCCATACTGCAACATTGATGTACATATATGTCATGTAACCTCTGTAAAATGCATTAGGTACCTTTGTTTAGTACATTTCTATTGGTCAGAATAATGTAGGAAATATTCCAAGAGGTTGGCTCATAAGTGCTCACCTCCTTATATAAACCCCAGCCTCTCCAGTCTCAGAGAGACGAGAGAATCCCGAGCCAGAGACCAAGAAAGACCTCAGATAAGAAACCATGTAGCCTTTACACACGCACAATACAAGAATAAATTATATCCTGTGAGTAAATCTACTATCGTACATAACGCACTTATTCCCTCAGCCATCGACCCATCTCTCTCTCACAGCAGAGTGTGTACACTCTGCCTGCTGCACATTCCCCCATCCACTATTTTTAACATTTCATTCCTTCCTCATTTTAATCTCTCTCCACTATTTTCCTATTTATTCCTTTAATTTTCTTTTCCTCATTTCTGAGCTATATTTCCCCCCATAATCAATTAATACTTAACAATACACATGAAGGAAACAACTAAAGGAATTCAAATTATTCTTTAACCAATCTAATGTAAGCGTTTGAAGATTACTTATCGTATGGTTTTGAGCCCCACGAGCTATGTGCAAAACTGTTAATCAACCCCGCCATATGTATCACATAGATAATACAAAGGAACGTGATCGCAAATGTATTAAGAATATGATCCAACTCCAAGAACCAGGGAATGAATATTGGGAATGAAGTAGTCAGCGGAACGAGCCAGTAGTAATTTCTACAAATATGAAATTTAGTGTTTACATTAAATGATCTACTGGTGTACCTATACCTGGAATAAAACTACAGTTGATTTTGATATCAATTTAATAAATGCTATTAACAAGGAATTTCAATTGAAACAATTTAGCGAAGAATTCCAGATTTTGTACCTGTACTGCCACATGACAACGCCATCTCTTTCCAAATCGTCTGTTACAATATTGTTCTGGGAATTATTCAGAAATTTTTGGTGGTCGTACATACAAATCCACCCAATGTGGGCAAAGAAGAACCCTCGAGTGGGGTTATGAGGATCCCCAGCCGTATCTGAGAATTTATGGTGCTGTCTATGCCACCTTGCCCAAAGGTGAATTGGTCCCTTACAAATATATTTATTTCAGTAAAGCCCGAGTTCAAATTAGGAACTTCTCATTAATTCTTTTACTATTAAATTTAAAATGCACTTGTATTCTATTTAGTACAGCGTAAAGAGTCCCGAAAGCATTTGCCTGAATTAAATAAGCTGTAAAATTATTTTGTAAAATTAGTTTCGAACTCACTTGAAGCGACATTGTCGAAAATATCATTAAGAAGATCCGAAGTGATAATTTAGCTTTGTAAGCTTTATGTGACCACAGTCGATGAGCTCCTGCAACGTTACTGATGAGTACTAACTGCATGAAAGCAAAATCTGCAAACAATGATATCTTTTTTTTAAATCTTGCTTGTTTTAAAAAATGCGTAATATAAATACTTACAAAATATTAAAATTTTCCAGGAAATTTGGCCAGTTATGATTTCTTTTATGGCGTAGAGAGCGACTGCATGCGTCACAATTAGCAGAGTTGTAAGCGCCCAATTTATTCGATCATATTCTTCGAATGCTTTTTCCAGTCGAATATTAGTTTTAGAACTTAAATTGCTGCCTTCGTACTTTGGCATTTCTGCAAGCTCGGAATTCACAGCCATTTGGGCAAAAGAATGGAACTGGATGGATGTTCAAAAGACTCCTTTAATGACTTCTGTAAGATTGTAACACCGGGCACAGCACACACTGTTTTACTGTAACTGTTGGAGTACCTGACAAAAGAGCTACAAACAACTATTAAGGGGGAATGATCATGATACAATGTTATTTATTAAAGAAATCTTTTAATTTATCCTAAAGAAGGGGTGATGTAAAAATATACCCTGTATCCGTATTTACTAGAAACATGTTTGCCAGGTGAATTAAAAATTGTTCACGTGAGAACCAACAGTATGGGTAAAGATAGTTTGACAAATTTGTAAACCTGTTGGCTAAAACTGGACTTTACAAAGTCAATTTTGTACTTGTGAGAATCGATGACGTGATTCAATTTGCTATTTCAACTCTAGGAGACTTGCTTTGTCTCACATTTCTTCTTTCTTCTTTTCATGACATCGCAATTAGTGGTAATGATAATCAATAATGAAGCTTAAAATATCTCACTGATATTTGCTGAATATAATGAAATACGAAATACCGGGTCGGTTTTTTTTAAATCCACCTGGAAGATCATTTCTAAATTTCCCTGCTGAATCTTCTGTCCCTGCAAGGAGGTGCTGAATGATTTTTAAAATTTGTGCTGAAATGTGCATCAGCGATTCTTAAAATCCCTGTCGGCCAAATTGGTTTCATTACAGGACGTCATATCCCAGCCAAATATGGTTTAAGCTACTCCCTGTTTGCAAAAGACGTTCCCTTCACTTGGAAATTGGAAACTCTGTGCCAAAAATATTTTTTCCCTCAGAAGGATTTTCCCGTCTTCCCACAGAATCCGACCCCAGGGAAAACGAGGACTTTTGGAACTGAGAAAGTTTAAATGAACAATTTAGTGTTCCCAAGACAATCTGGAACGCTGTATTTGTGGCAAATCTCTGGGATGCATTTGTGTTGCATAAATCAAATTTGTTTCTTACGAGAACCCACACTATTAGGTTAGGTAAGTTGCTATGTCCAATCTGTTTACCTTTCGAGACTGACAAGACTTTCCCATCAATCTCTATAAGACGTTCTTGTCTCACATTTCTAGTTACTGCCATCGCAATTATTGATAATCATATTCAATAATAAAGGTTAAGGAAAACTTGTTACAATTTCCTGCATACACAACAATACGAAATATGTGTGTGGGATTGCTAGACCATCCATAAAAAATAGCAAGCTTGGGAAAACGTTCTGTTGCAGCAAACAATATTTCTCGATTTTTTTACTGGTCTTGAATTTCCCAACCTTGCTCTCTGTTCATACACGTCATACAGTAATATTCTCAATCAAAGCCATGGTTGCAATTAAATTGACTGTAGTCCAGTATACAGTTCTTTATACAGTGAATACAGGTTAAGCGATATTATTTAACCCCTCAGGATGTAGACATTATTTTGTTAGATTTTATTAAATTCACTTTCTTGACCAGTACATATGTGTATGACTAGTACTTGAAGTCACTGGGTTATAAAACCCGAAGCAAAAGCCAGACTGTTTTGGAAGTTCATTTTTTCATTTTTTACACGTCCATAATTGATTTGACCCCATCAGTAGAATAGCATTTGGTTTTAGGTGAGATGCAATATCTGATGTTTGAGATTGATTTTGTATTTACGACGACAAATTGTAGAAAGTACGGAATGGAACCAGGAGGATGAGATTTGGAACAATGTTAAATGAAACTTGGGAATCGCAATTGGAGAAAGTCATGTGGAGGGTATATTTATGATGCTGCATTTTATCCTGAAATAACGAACCTGAGCAAAAAGAATCCAAAACACTGATGTCGGGGCAAACCTGTTTTGATGATACTGAGCTCCGAAGAAATATGCTGCAAGTTCAATGAATTGAAATAACTTTATTCCAACCAAGTATTTTATGATAGGAGTATGAAGTCAGAAATGCCTCCTCATTTTTTCCATAATGCTAATAAACTTTAACTTCTCGAATCTTGATTCACATGTCATTATTATTATATTTCTCATTATTATAATAATTATAATTCTCATTGTAGAAATTTATCAAATAGCAATCCGGAAAACATAATTTTTTCTAGCGTTACCTGCGGTTTCAAATCACTTTTCGAGAATTTCATTGGAAATTTAAAATAGGAGGAAATTCATGTTTAAAATAATAAAAGAACTTCAAAATTTCTGGGAAAAAATTTGTTGCAATTTGGGGTGATCCAATATTTCTAACGCATTGTTCCATTTATCACGCAGACTAAATGGGAGGCAAATGATTTTGATCAACCTATTGATTCATGATTCTCTCGTTTTATGAAATATAGCTTTGTCTAGCTTTAAGCTTATTGGTCTGTAAATATGCTCGAAAAGCCTGTTGCTACTGCGTTCACATCCGGAATATTCCCTTATCATGTGAACACTAGTTTTCCCACATATCGAGGGTGAACTCTGAACACTTGAGGTATATATCGGTATAATTCATCCTGGATGTAATAGTGAGTGTATGATTCGATGTATTTGTGCAATGCGTCATGAATTAATCCGGCCTTATTGAAAGTACTCAAAGCTCACCCTAGATCTACAGGAAAACTATTGCACACACAGGATTTGCACATCATTAATATTTTTTGTTCGTTTAATTTCAACAACAATGAATAGAACTCTCTCAGGTGTGACTGCAATAATTTCAGGAGTAAGTACCACAAGTTGAAGTCCTTGAACTTGATTTTTTTAATCTTCTGAGATAAACTGCTTGTAAGTATAAGCAATCAAAACCCCATACTGCAGAATATGTGAAGCTCTTCCGGAGGTTCCAAGACCCAACCGATGTGAAGTCTGCACAAGTCGATATCGATAAAATATGAGTGAGGTGATTGTACGAGACGTAACAATATTATGACCAATTTGATAAATTGTGAAGCATTACACATCTCCAGAAAATTAATGACCCACAGTAGTACAAATACGCATTCGGTGATCAATAAAATTCTGTTCCTCGCTTTGGTGTCTTGACATTCGTTTGAATAACAATAAGATGCCACTGATCACATTCACCAGGTTGAGGGATCATGACAGTGAGTCTACTTAACATGATATCGACAATTTTCAGAATCATAAATGCGGATTGATTACACGATAGACAACACCTGCGGGCATGTTGTGGAATATGCTATAGTCATATGATACCCACATCACCGAGGAGAGATGTGCTCAAAAGTTCACAAGGAAGAACGAGCATGATACTGAAGGGGTACGTGATATAACATGTGAGGAAAGGTGTCACAGGCACTTTAATGGGAATCATATGAGGACAGAGTATCTTGTCTATGCAGAAACTTCTAATAGAGGCACATAGGATTATCAATAACAAATATGCTAAAATGACAATGATGTTTTTCGAAAATCCTACACTCGCAGAAACCCGCTGCCAATAATCAAACCCGCTTTCCTTTTATTTAATATTCTTTTCATAAACCAATGAGAAATAGTCTCATTGCATGGATAATTATTTATTTCCATAAAATAACGGTTTAATACAACAACGGAAAAGAACTGCACCGGAGCTTTGCCTTAAGTTACATGTCATAGATATTTGCATAAGTCCCAACGTAGGAACTTAACAAGTAGCAATCCGGAAAACATAACTTTTCCTAGCATTAACTGGGGATTTAAATCATTTCTCGAGAATTTCGTTGGAGATTTAAAACCGGAGGATATCCCTATTTAAACAAATAAAAATAAATTCTAAAGTAAACTTTAGGATTTTTGGAAAAAAACAGTTTCAATATGGGTTAATCAAATATTTCTGATGCATTGTTCCATTTATAGCTCAGACTATATGGGAGGCAAATTAGTTTGACCAAATTATTGATACATGATTCTGTCGTGTTATGGAATATAGCTTTGTCTATAGGTTTAAGCTGATACATACGTCAGTAAATATGCTCAAAGATCCTGTTGCTACTTCATTCACATCCAAAATATTCCCTTATCATGTGGTCACTAGTTTTCCCACAGATCAAGGTTATGAGCTATGAGACGATATATGCCGGAACAATTCATCCTGGATGTAATAGTGAGTTCATGCCGTATGAGTCCTGCATGGAGCGTTAAGCCGCCGTCCATATTGAATTTTTTTAAGTACAATATGACTTGGACCCAAGAGCGAACCTAATATATTTACCGAAATATACATGTATAGTGATCCCGGTCTACAGTGGTCAAATTTTGGCGTTCCTATTAGAACTATTATATACAAGTTTTACTGTATTAAATGCTACCTACAAAATTTGACCAATATCGAATTCACTGGATTGATGATAGTAGCGGGTCACACAATTATTAAATTACTACAATTTCAAACGCGTGTATTGTAAAAAATTGCATTAAGTTCTGTAAATCAGGACGAGTTCTTATTTGAATGCTTTGAAATAAAAAACCATTAAATTCCACGCTTTGAGTGTATTTAATGGCATGTAGTGTCAATGTATATTGGTCACTTTAGTATGCTTTTATTTTTACTATGGTAGATTTGTTTATTTTGATGGTGTAATTTATGCACGTCCCAAATCAGCAATTTCCTGTAATTTTCTGCAATTCATTGTCTGTGAGTGTATTAAGGACAACTAATGAACTTCGGAGATTTTGAAATGTATCAGAACGCCTATTTCAAAAACTCACTAGTCTTACAACGAAAGGTTAACCAAAACTGGGGTTACTAGATGGAACGAAATTTTGCTAGCATTGCCAAGAACTTTTTAAGAGTTAGTCAGCTTCGATTCTAAATCCTTAGACTTAAAATCGGGAATCAGATAGGCTGTTTGGAGTACCATGCTTATCTTTATTTAAACGTTTGAGCAGCCTGAGTCTAGAATTAATGCTTGTTGGCCTAAACGTTTTTGAGGTTTGAGTATTAGATCAAAAATACCTTCAGGCCCACTCACAAATGCCCTTCCGAAAAATTCCGTGAAATATTTTTTTAAGGGGGTTTATAGATAGATTTATTAAAGGTCGATTTGGCCTGAGCCATTACAACCCGCTTATTATCGCATTAATTACAAAAAATCGTATAGTTTTAATTAGAGTAAATGTTTTGTGAATTGTTTAAGGAAGTAGAATATATTGAAAAACATTACTAAGTGTTGTGGTGTAGGTGAAAAAGGTTCCCTGCTATAACAAGGGCCGTCAAAAACCTACACGTCTTTCTCCATTACACTTCATTATTGTACCACTTATTCATCAAGTACCAGATAGGACATTGTAGATAATTATTTATAGATTACGGGTATATCAGATTTGTTAGCTGCGAGAGAATATACAAGTACATTTAAATTGGTTTACAAATATATTAGTGCCTATAAGTCGTGAGTTATTGTTATACGTGTTTCAGACCGCCAACAGACCCAGCCTTACGACATCCCTGCTTATTTGTCTGGTACCCGCCCATGAGGTTGGTACCATTTGTCGAAGGCTATTGATGGGCTGCTACCCGTACACTTCCTTTCGGCTTACATGTTTTGTACCGATCTCATGGGTGGGTGCAACTGTACTTCGAATGTGTTTCTAATACCTTCCCAGCTTCAAGTACCATTTCTTATTTTTATTGCGTCCTTCCAGAATAGATAGGCTCGTTTTGTTCGGCTCTGGCCATCTTCAATCTCATGAGAGGGTACAACCTGACGGTTCCGTTGGTCAGTGTACTTTCTGCTTCACTTTATGTTGCATTTCTTAGTTTGATTGCTTCCTTCCAAAATAGGTATGCTCGTTTTATGCAACCTGGCTCCTTGTTGTCCGCATCGAGGAAGAATTGTATAAATTTCCGTTGATTTAGGTTACTGGCCTCTGGGATGTGTTTTGACCATTTGTTGTTGTAGATTTCGCATTCACACATTATGTGGAAACAATCTTCTGGTTCTTTGAGACATGAACAAATGACATCATTCGGTCGGCAGTTAGGCTTCCATTTGTACATTATTGCCATTAGATTTATGCTTCTGATTTGAACATTTACTCTTGGTTTGTTAAGTCTTAAGTTCTGAATGAACTTAATAAGTGTCCAGCTATATCCTCTTCTGTAAAAGGTTTCAGTCCATACGTGAGATTTCAGATCTATGTATTGAGGATTTTCTGTTCTGAGCATATCTTCGACATCCTTGTTTGTGGTATTAAGATTTATCTTTTCCCATAATTTGGTGCATTTTGTTTGGAGGTATTCTTTGGATAATTTTGTGAATTCCTCTTCTAGGTTTATGGATTTAAACAGTTCCTTCCATTTTGTGGTGTTGTGTTGTTCTTTTTCTGAGGTTAACTGAAGTTGGTAGCACTCCTTGGCCGTTGTTGTTGCATACTCTTAGATAATTGAGTTGTACATGGTTGTAGTTACCGCTTTTACGATAAGTGCTCGCATTGATGTACTACCAGTTTTAAGTCTTACAACGTGTCCTGGAGTGAGGTCACATGTCCCTGTGACTCTTCGGAGAAATTTAGTCTGGATTCTTTCGATTTATCCTACAAAGTCCATGCCCCATATTGGAAAACCGTAAAGCGAAATCGTAATAACTAGGGCATTCAAGAGTCTCATGATCATCTCTATGTTGTTTAATTTTGTTGATTTGATAGTGTTCAGCAGCACCTCCACAGCGGCGTTGGTTTTTATTAGGACTTGTCGATAGTGGTGTATAAATCTTCCGTTTTGGTGGAACTCTACTCCTAGATATGGGTAGGTGTTGACGATTTCTATCTTTTTTTCCTTCATAGAAGAATTCCATGGGCATTACTTTGTTCCTTTTTGTAGGGACTGGACCTTTTCCAAATATGACGACCTTTGTTTTGTCCAGATTGATAATCAGATCATTTCTAATGAAGAACCTACTAAGTATCCCAATCTGTGTTTGTAGGTCTTCTGGGGTGTCTGCTGTTAAAACAATATCGTCGGCGTAGAGCAGGATGGTTGCTTCTGTAGTGAGTAGTTTTGCTCCTCTGATGTTGGATTTGGCGAATATTTCAGTGATTTCATCGATGAATAGTGTAAATAACGTTGGACTGAGCGTTTCTACTTGTAGTACTCTGTTCAAAATGTCCATCAAGTTAGTGTAGCCCGTTGTTGTTTGGATCTTGGCTTTTTTTTGACTGTATATCTCCTGTATTTTCTCCAGGAGGTAAGCAGGTATCCCTATAGTGTTCAGCCTTTCCCATAGCCGATTCCTCCGAATGGAGTCGAAAGCCTTTGACAAGTCCACAAACAAGCAGTACAGCTTCTTCTTGTTGGCCAGTGCGTTCTGGATTAGCGTATTTAGTACAAAAAGGAGGTCTACGCAGCTCCTTCGTTTTCTGTATGCCGCTTGGGATTCTGATAATATGTTGTTATTCTCAATCCAGGTGTGGAGTCGGTTTGATAGAAGTATGGTAAACAGCTTGACTATTGTGTTTACTAATGAGATTGGTCTGTAGTTACCAGGGGAGTTTTTGTCGCCTTTCTTGTATATTGGCGCTATGATGATTTCCCCCCATTTCTGGGGTATGGAGTCTAAGAGACAGTTGTTCAGGCACTCTAATAGGCACGGTTGAATTTCTTGTGGTAGGTATTTCCAGACTTCGTTAGGTATTCCGTCGGTACCCGGGCTTTTGTTGTTCGACAGCTTCTTCATTGCCTCACTTAGTTCGTATAAAGTATATGGGATATATTCCGAGGACCGATTTTTGGTCATCGGGCTTTTTACTCCTTCGAATACCTTTCTTTAATGGTCTCCCCAAATCTCATTTGTTATTGGGTTGCTTGCATTGCTTCTTCTCGTATTATCCCTGAAGACATTTAAACTTTTCCAGAAGTGTGTTGAGTTCTTTGAGGAGATTATATTATTTCGTAGTACTTCATAATGATTGTGTTTTGCTTTTTTGGTACATTCCTTATATTGGTTTTTAGCGTTGACGTAGTTTAGTATATGTTGGTTATTGCCCGAAACTTTCTTAATATTTTCAGATTGTTGTTACATTTCTTTTTTAGAGTTCTACATTCTTGGTTAAACCATGTTGGCGCGATATTTCGATTTCCGCCAAGCCGTCTTACTACCTGTAGTCCACTTTGCTGTGCGCATTTGTAGTTCCTTTGTTAGTACTTCGATGTCGCCACTTACTCTCGTTTTGATGTCTTCATGGTTAGCTTTTATTATGTTTACGAAGTTTTGTTTTCGGTCGTAGTTCCAACTGATCCTGTTGATGAGGATGCCTTTGGTCTCGGATGTTATCTTCTGCTCTCTTAATAGTAGGATTGGAAAGTGATCCGATTCGTGAGTTTCTAACACCTCGAAGTCTTGTACCTTTTTCTTGGCTTCGTTGTCGGTCAAACATAGATCAATTGTAGATTTACCATTTGCAGATAAATATGTGTAGTCGCCATCAGTCTGATTCTGTTCTTCCGTTAATTATTGTTAGTTCATGGCTTTTTATCTGTGGATTTATTTTCTTTCCTCTACGATTTGTTACACTGTCTCTTGATCTTCGGTTGGATTGTATTCGTGTATTAGTAACTGGTATATTATCTGGTTGAGCAGTGCTTATTCTCGCGTTTAGATCTCCCATTAGGATGACATTTCTGTTGGTTATGTTGCATAGGAAGTCCACTACTAACTCATCGCTTCCTTGTTGTGGTTGAAAATATGTAAAATATATGGTGAGCTTATTGTCTTCTTCTATTCTTAATTCTACGTAGTTATTACTGCTAAAAATTATTTTTGTGAATTTTAAAATTTCTGTCCTAACGCCGACAAGCGTGCCTTCACTTGGTCTCCCGCCTTTAGTGTTAAATGTTGCACTCACCGTTGTGCATTTGTAATTATGTAGTAGCTTCTCAGCTATCGGGTTGTCCGTTATCCAAGTTTCGGCGAGACAAAATATGTTTGGTTTAATATGATTTAAAAAAATAGTAATTAAAGAAAGGTTTCTCTTGATTCCATTGACGTTCCAAAATAAAATGCTTGCTGCGATTGTAGTAGGTTGCGGGCGGCCGGTTTTTCAAAAGGTGCGATCATAGGTTTTGGGGGGTTCGTTTGGTTTTCCATCTCTGTAGAGAATTCCTCCCTTGGCCTCCAAATGAACTCCATTGATTGTTACAGTACAAGATTTCCATTGTTCCACTGTACCCCCTGCACGTTTTGCAGCGGTAGCCTCTTTCCTTATCAGATATCTGTTGTGACTTTCCATGGCCGAGACATCTTCGTTGACAAATATCTTGGATCTTCGGAGGGACCCGTTCTTCTCATGACTTTTTGTAAGTATGTCGTCTGCTTGAGATTGGTATAGGAATCGAACTTTGATGGGTCTCGTCTTGCCAGGCTGATATTTGCCGATGCGGAACGCAAGGTCGATATTTGCTGGTGTAGAAGTTACCGCATGGACCATAAGCGTGTTAATAATCTTCTGTGGTAGATCTTTTGAAGTTTCGTTGATCGGTTCCTCCGGGATGCCGGAGAACAAGAGGTTATTACGTCTCATTCTGTGGAGCACTTCGTTTTCCCTTTCGAGTACCGTTACTTTCTTCTACAGCGTGGCAGTTTTCGTTTGGAGCTCCTTCATTGCCGGCACCACTTGTCCTTCGAGTCTTGACAGCGATTGCTTAACCGTCTCCATGTTTGCGTTTGCGGCACTTTGTCCGTCCTCGATTTTTTTAAAGTTTGCTTGTAGGAGGTTTGCAAAGAAAAGCTTCGTGTCTTCATCAAGTCCCATCTTTGTTTCGGTTTGTTCTTGCTCAGCTTGTTCGTTTTGGCCTATCTTTTGTCTTATTCGTGGCGTGATATCTTCTGCTTCTGGTTTTCTTTTCCTGCACTCTACTCTGTCTAATTTCTCACTGTCGTATATTCTGTGATGTAAGTTTTCAGTCTCTGCCTGATTTACGTTCGTAGATGATGTTTGTTGAGTCTCAGTCGAAGAGGTAGTTTTTGAAGGAGATCGTTTCAACAATAGTGACCTTCTGAAAATTGCCTGTGCTCCTTTCGTTGGGGTTAGGAATTCTTCGTTGCCCTGATTACTGGTATTTATGTGGTATTTTGATTTGGGGGTAGCGCTCGTTGGTGTCCGGATACCATGTGCCAGGTTACAGCGCGACCGCGACACTTTGCTTTCGGAGTCTATTTGGGGTTTACTTCTTAGTATTAGTTCGTATAAGGTCCACATACATATTTCTATCGTTCTGAGCCTCGGGTACCTCTAGCTCCAATTACCAGAGGCACGTTCTTCACAATCCCGGGCTTTTAAACGCTCAAATATATATGTATATATTTCCCCCAGTTATAGTGCCCCTAGTTCGACGGTTGGTGCATGAGATCCATATTCCTGATTACTGCTCGATCCTTTGCACTCCCGTTGAGATTCTCGGGTACCTCTAGCTTCAGTTGCCAGAGGCACGTTCTTCACAATCCCGAGCTTTTACTTGGGTTGGTGTACGGGGTCCAAAATCCTGGTTACAGCGCTACCCGTACACTGTGATAGCGGTTGGTCTGGTTGCTTTTAGTTTAGCTTTGCGGGGGTTGAGGTTTAAGGGGGTTTATACTCCGATCTTTACCCAGTGGGTCTATCAGAGTTTTTTTCTGTACCTCCTTTATTTCTCTTTCCAACTTTACATATTTAAAAGTGAGAAGCTTATACTGGCTCTCTTCAGTCTGAATGGTTTTTTGCACCGGCATGCATTAGTTACGTTTGTAAAATGCTCAGAAAATGAATTTCTTTGGTGATGCAAATAGTACTCACTCTTATTGTACACTACATGCATGCAACTTTGAGGGAAAGTTCAATTCAAGTTATTGTTTATGGTTGTTATACCATTCACAGTTCAATTCATACGTGGGTACTTCTGCGTTCAGTCATGTCCACTCAAATTGAAGATTAAAATGAAATGTTTATTTCACGTTCAGATCGTCCGTCTCGTGAATTGATACACAAATTAGCACCCACGACATTTTAATACCACCTAAAAAGTCTACATTAAATTACAAACGCCGTTCGTACAAATTAGTATACTACATTATTAATTAGTTTGTATGCATTTTACTGCACATCTGCAGCAATATTACTCGTTGGCGGGATTTCCTAGCTGTAATAATTACATGAAAAACTAATGCATACTTCCCAGGAACCCATTTGCTAATGATATGGAAAATTCCCAATAGACCTTTGCGTGATCAGACGTTGCGTGTTTCTTGAGAAAATTTCTTGTTAATCAGATAGGCATGAGTAACAAAAATTGTTTACGATTGAGTGACCGTGTAATTTTTCCAGGCTTTTACAATTTATAATGTTCCATTGTGAGCCCAAGAGTTAGAGAAAAATTGAGTTATCTTAAGTTTCTCAGGAATTCCTTGATACATTTTTATTATTTTATGATTATTAACTGATTTTACGAAACTATGCATACCGTAGCCAATACCAGTGTCCATTAATTCCTTTTGAGGCAGTCTTTTAACTTTAACTACATTATTAGCCCTCTTCAAAACTCATGCTCACATCCTCGTACCTGTCGAACTTTCGTAAGGCCAATCTGCCAGCTGATAAGCTATCTTCGTTTTTAAAACAATCGGGATATGTTGGAATTTTCAGTGCAGTTAAGAGCGAAAAATTATCTGTGTTTGTTACGATTCAGAGTTCACTTCAAGTTCAGAAATGGTGTCTGCACCGTCCACAATACATGCAAACATCCTTGTGAAGTTCATAAACTCAAAACCTGTATTCATTCTTTCCCATGCTATTTGAATGCAATATTTAATTCAAAATAAATGGTTCAATCGTTAGTTTAAAACTTCAATGTAATTATTCTTGAACGACAAAACTTGATTTCATTTTTGTTTGCTGAAACCCTTAGTAAATTTATGAACTTACAATTTGAGTGAATTCACTGTCCAAAAATTTGAATTGAATCGTTCAACTCACAGCTTCAGTGCAAGTTTAAAGTTTATATATATATATAATATTTATGAACTAATTCTTGGATCAAATTGAAAGCAACAAATGCATAGAAACAAATAAGCATTCTAAATTCAGTGTTACTATGTTCGATAGTGCAAAATATACAATCCGTTCGTGGACAATTAACAAAAGAGATCGCCACAAAATATGCAGTTCATGCCATGTAAATATCCTTTGAGTTTATGCTCTCATGCATAATTTGTCATCCAAAATCCACGGGGCTGTACACAAACAGCATATAATTGGAAATATTAGGAAGTAATTTTGTGAAGAAAACTTCATCCACCGATCAAACTTTTATTATGAAATCCTTTGCATTGAGTGCTTGCATTGCACTCATTTTGTGTTCCACTTTGGTAAATGGGGGAATTGTTGGTTTTGTTAAAGACACCATGGCAGTAAGTTTTTACGCGTTTTTGCTAAATATTTGTCACAAAATTTTAAACTTCATTGAATGCATCCCAGGCTGAAAAATTCGAAGGCAAAATTTGTAATTTTTTAGCAAGCGTCCAACCATAGCTATAAGTGCCACAATTTTACTACGTACCCTTTTTTAGACCGTACATCTGTAATCAGAGTCCAATATTGTTCCATTAAAAGTGCCAAACCTTTTACTGAACACACCATTTGTATATACTTATTTGAAAAAACTTCAGTTTAAACTATCATAATGAATTTCGTTTCTGTTTAACATTATTTTGTGATAATTTTGTATTTTTACAGAGAGTGGCAAAAGTGGTGGATAGCGGAGCCAGCTCAATGATAAATAAGTGGATAGACAAAGTCATGGATTTTGCATTGAATCAAATCCCCGCAGGTCTAATCCCAATTGACCCAATAAAATTACCCATTGTGCACCCTTCATTAGGTATAAACTTAAACGCACAAATTTTCGACGTCACTTTGAATGGGCTTAATTCAGTTCACCGTATTGGGAATGCAAATGTTGAAACTGATGTGAGTCAATATGCTCATACAAAAGCAATGTTTATGCATATAATTATATAATTAAAATATAATAATTCCTCAAATGCAATACTAAACTAATACAACCAATACTAATGAAGTTTAAAACATTTAGGTAGCAACCATGAGTGCACTCGTCACATTTGAGGTGGGATTTGCAAACATGAACATCAATGCCAGCATGGAAATTATTACGTATATTAAATTAGGCCCGCCGGTGAAGATAAGCGGAAATCTGGGATACGGGATTGCTACAGTCGTCGCAAAAATTGGCACGGGTCTTGCTTCCCCACATGCTGAGCTTGTGTCTTTTAAATTAAAGGAAATTGGGAATTTTACCATGCAAGTTGATGGGCTCGGGACTGTCCTCAACGGTTTGGCGGGCCAGGTATGGAGCTTTCAGATGGTCTCTGACAAGTGCCCTCACAAGATATTGCATTTTTTAATCTTACGTTTCTAATTGTGAATTTCTGACACTCCTGTCTTTACAGCTAACGGTGCTTGTATTTAATGCCTTAAAAGAGCCCATAAGACAACAGGCGGAAATATCTGCGAGGGATGTGATTTCCAAAGCCTTGGAAGAGTCCCCTCCAGCACCTTCTATGGGATAATGGAAGTGCAAATTCAGATTCAAGTCTGACGATGTTGTAATATTTGGGAGACTTAATGGTTAATAAAATATTGCATTGCCCTAAAATCTGCACAAAATTTCAAGGGGGTTCATTTGCAGTTTTTTACATTAGTCCAAGATAAAAATAGCGCCCTCTCTAGGTCAAAATCGAAAGTAGGGTTTACATTACTTGGGAAAGCTGTCATAGGTAGTGCAGCCACAGTGTATTTCAAACGTGTCAGGCGTTCCTGGCTGCTGCGGATAAAATTTTTGACTTGGACTAATGATTTAAACAATTTACAACCGAGGTTTTTGAAAACCTTTTGTGGAAATAGAAAAATAACCTTCCCAAACACTGCGAACAGTGAAGAAAAGTCGTGATTGTTTTGAAAAGGTCTCATATCGAAAGTTAGCAAGGAACTTAAATTAACCTTGCAGGGACTAGTTAAACATGCCCTTCCAATAAGAAACATGTGTGCGTAACCGTAAAAGCTGAGAGCAACGTTCAGGAAATTCAGCTTTAGACAAATATTAGGAAGGAGTTTTTGACTTTGAATATTTTTCATAGACTGTCTATTGTTCATAAAATGAAGCCAAAATGTTCCGATTTTAACCAATTTTATGATGATTCATTTGAGCATAAATCCATCTTCCTAAGTTAAAACTTTTTATTTCAGAAATTGGAAATGTGAGGCAAGGATTAAATGTTTTGAAAAGTAAAAGAGTAAATATGTTACCCTTTTTTGAATTAGCTAACAAATTATGAACTATTTAGTAGATCACTGGGGGGGGGGCGGTGTAAAAAGTTCCAAAGTGGGCAAGAAAACAAATCATGCTTAGTTCGTCATATGAATCGAAGTTGGACGTCTGCATTAGGGCTGAAAATTTTAAAAGGGCATGTACAGTGAGCACAGTATATTATCCTCCCCTGGGTGCCTGCATCTTTAACAATGAATAAGTTTTTACCAATGCGCCAGGGAACATCGGCAATTATCTTAAATTGTAGATAATAATATTACCAATTTATGTTTGTATTATAATTTATTATATTATAAACCCCGCCAATTTAAATTCGCCAAAGCGTCGCAACATATAATAATGACGCAAATAATTTTATCCGCCCCTGTTGTCGTGACCCCTTGGTGACCTGGGAAAGTTATTATTGAAGCTTCTGAAAATAATATAGCTTCCAGAGGCTAAGTGAAGTAAAAAAATTTTGATTTGGGATATTTAAAAATATCGGTGTGATCCTGGCCCATTAACAGGTAATATGTTGGAATCTTGGAAAAATTATGTTTAAAAATTATTTCAACAATTTTGGAAGGACAGAAACCTAAAAATTTTCTACAAAAAACATTATTTGTAAATATCAGAAACAACAGTCGAAAAACATTTTTACGTTCATGGTTACGTTAATTTTGGGATACCCCGCGAGTTGTTCAACATTGGAGGAAGAACCCGCCGGCCCCCGCCTAGGTGACTCCGCCGACCGATGTGCCTCAAAATTGATCAGCAGGTACAAATAATAGTAATCTAAAAGATTTTGAACAAAAATTCCAGGAATTTCATTCGTGATCAGACCCATTATGCTGATAGTGTAAAGTTTAAGCAACGTTTTGCTTAAGCAGACAAAGACAGCAGAACGACCTAGGTCACAGGTCATGTCGGCTTAGTCATAGGTTAATGTATATATTATATATATGTGTCATCATTTACCATTAATTAGTTAAATAAATCATATTGAAGTTACCTGTGACTCATCTGACATGACCTGTGACCTAGAATGTTCTATTCTCTTTGTTAGTTAAAGCAAAACGTTGCTTACACTTTACACTATCAGTGTTTTGGGTCTGACCAAGAATGTAATTCCTGGGTTTTT